>JASANE010003387.1:0-16832 GCA_030248225.1 Trileptium ribeirensis | reverse complement strand
TAGAGATCGGGCGGTAACCGTTGGACATACTACAATAAAGATTTCTTCTAAGATACATGCATACGGCGCCGCTACAGCATAGGCGGTTAGTGTTTAAAAATCTCGGCTTCTGAGAATACAGGTCCCAGGGGTGTTCCGTGCATACGTGTCGGGTTTATGTATTTACAATACAGTTTTAACCTTACTTAGATCGTTAGCTATTTCCGCTAAATCTACGCAACGCTGAGCGCCATACATAGATTGAGCTTAAGCAATTCCAGTTCATTTCGCTGTTTTATAGCGTGGCGATGATTATTATAGCCACGGGTCTTTTGAGTGGTTACTTTGTTGCGTTCAAGCTTTGTGGCTTTGGAAATGAATGACGGCTTTGCAGATAGGAAACAAGACCACTCTTGGTGAAATTTTGTGTGAATGGATTATGATTGAGTATGCAGGCGTAGGCATGCAACAGTTTTAGCATCGGTCCTTACTAGTGTAATCTAGATATCGTGTCGTATCTGTTAGCCGGTCGTATATAAGGTTTCAAAGTTTCGATGATTGCCTAAAGTAATCTAGATATCTTGTCGTATATATTAGGCAGTTGTATATAAGCTTTCAAAGTTTCGACGATATGCGAATTGGGTTACCAACGATGTGTGTTAGCTTTGCGTTAGTACTGAATGGCTTATTTTTTCGATCGAAGGTTGGATTTTCAATTTATATTATGTCGTATAAGTTGAATTGTTTAGTCAGCAGTTGGTTATTATATATAGCAATCCGCTCGCAGAGATTGGTATGTCTATATATAGTTGCTCATTGCAGCATTCTGTTCTACTGCAGCTTTCGGATTTTGCGACTACGATTGGCTTAGAGGGAGCTGGGGGTTAGGAAATAATTTGATCTATGAATTGAATGAGATTGATTATATATGTAGTTAGCGTGGATTAGGGTAAAGAAAGACGTAAGTAAAACTCGTTTTAATTATGTTTTCGTTAAAACAGCTGTGCGCTCTAAGCCGAGCGGTTTCTAAACTGATTTGACGTTTTTCGAACATCTTCGCATGGAAAACAACTGCCTTATCGGTAACTTGATTTGCTTGATTTAAATAGCAAAACGTTGCAAAGTGGTAAAATTGTCTGCATCGGAAACGATTTATACTTGACGCTCAAGTTTAAGAATTCGATCTTACTAATGTTTTATATTGACAGTATATATTTTCAGTAAACGCGATCTCACTATTAGTTTTCATAGCTGCTACATAAACTACATCAGTAGTATATATAAAACACATGCGGCGTAGAAAAGAACCACGTGCGTGCAATCATTAAAAGTATGCAATTTGCAATATTTTTACTGATCTGTAATATGACATATAACTTTTTCCTAAATATCTGATAGCAGCTCTGGCTTGATTTTTGAAAATAGGGCCAGATTTTCTACAAAAGTGATTCTGCCCAATTCGAGCAGTATTTTCCTCCCAAATATTTTGTTTAAAGTTGATGTTGTTTATGTTTTTAAATTGATTTCCTCTGATCGTACATTAACCGTACAACGCTAGGCCGCTGTGGTAGCAGTTGATTGACACATGCAGTGACCTGTGGTGTAATCGTACCTATATTGTAATGTCTTGTCTGAGATGCAGAGAACTGAATGCTTTGCTCAAACATTCCTCTTACCGAAATCTTCGAACTGGATCTTGGTGCCTCGATATAACCAATTTCGAGTATTTCTTATTGCTGCAAAAATAAATTGCCTCAGGCTTAGTACTCGTTGCTGCATTGTTCTTGCAAGTCAGTGTTCGTATGCAATGAAGTTGGCTAGTCTCTGTAATACATTCAGAAGCCATGTTCCTGATAAGGCGACATGATAGGTTATACTTTGTCAAAACGTTATATATGCAGACGTACACTATCGATACAAAACAGTTTAGTGTATGTATTTGGAAAGCGGGAGAGTTCACAGTTTTCTGAAATTTACTAAGCTCTTATTTACAGGTTTTTGAATACGTATGCGTAAACAGCTGAGTATATACATTTGTGTTTGTATTTATATAAATATATAATATCTTGCGGCATTATCAATTGCGATACTTCCGAAAACAATAACATATTAATATCAATTTTTTATTATCAACTAATTGTTAAAAATGTCACGACGTAGTTCAAAAGTTGTACTTGACGATGCCGATATATTCGATATTGAGTACGAAACCGGTGGCGGTGGATTCGCCGGTTATAACAACAACAATAGTAGTAGTAGCACGGTGAAGCGGTATTATGATGTTAGCAGCGCTACGAGTAAACAGGTAAGTATAAGGTCGCCGTTTGCTCTCTGTTTACACCCCGTAGAGGACATAGGGCCCCGAATGTCGTGGATAAGGCCCCTGGATAAGTACGTTTCAGCCAGTAACCGACTGGGATGGAGTCATAAATTGTTGTTAATTACGAGACTACACAGATAAGAATATTGAAATAGCTCCATGGTATTTGAGGAGTAGAATTTTTGGTTAACGTTTCATCATTCAGCGCGTGAATTGTTCAATATGTACGGCCTGAAATTGTTACTAGCACTTCCTTAATCTTTCTGTTGCCTAACGAGGTCCACATAGTTTTAGGAGGGCCATTCGGTCGGTATGGTCTCACATATAATTATTCTCTGTTAGGCCAGTGCTGTAGGCTGTTACTGGACAGATCTGATTTGAGAGCTGAATTTTTTAAAAGGCAACATTCCGTTTTCTCTGATAGGCTGCGCCATTGACCTGTATAGTTGGGAGTCTGAATATCTTGTCTATTAGAAATGATTGTACCTAGCCGAGTCGTGAAACTCGAAGCTAGTCAAATTCGGGTTTACGCTAAAATACCCGAATATATTCGGGGTCGATAAATCTACGAATCCGTGGGTTTCATATATCTGGATGGAATTATACATAAACTGTCTTAAATAAGCATGGATATGTTCGAAAGTGTCTACAAGAGGTGAGAAACAGATATCCGGCTCTTCTCTTCCAACGAAAAGTTCTGTTCTCTTAGGCACCTAGTAGAACTTTGCAATTAGTAATGGTAGAGAACATAATGTAAAATAGAAACCACCAAAGGAACTATAAATATATATAGTTATTTTTAGAGGTTTTGATATCAGAGCCGCCATAATCTCGATAATTTATGCCTTTTCGTTGCTGTTATAATTAATTATGTTTTTGTTTTACGAAAGAGCTTTTAAAAGCGGGCGGACACTTTGCAAGATACATTAGGTTCAGCTTGGTTCTTATGGACAGATCTTAGGCTCTGCTCGGTTTTTCAAACGTTATGGCATGCTCGACTCGGCCCTAGGTCCGGGCCGAGAGCCTAAAATTCCACCTCTTCTACATCACGACCGTTGATTTACTTTGATGTACTATTAATTATTGATGTCTTGTTTGTTTATAACCGTTGTTATGATAACATCTATAGTGTCAGACCTACAAAAATAGTACATTAGTTACTTTTATGTGCCTATTATGCTCTAATATCATAAAATTATTAACATTTTAGTAATGAAATATTGTTATCAGTTAAGTACCGTTATGCTGGCACCAAAACATACTTGCACTGTATTGAGCGATAGCAACAAGTAGCTGTCATACAATTTTCTTTTCACATGGCTTCAGCTAAGTTGAAAGATTTAGATATATAAAGCGTATTGTATTTGTTATTACAGCGCTAGTTTTGACAATCGCATAAAAATAATTGTCTGAAGTTGCGTCATAGGAATTATTTGGCTTTTCGCAAATCCTGAATTAGCATGAATCTGTAAGAACATATGTAATTGAGAGTTCGGGTTCTCATTCTTATTCGAGCCTTTTATTGATATTTGTTGTCAGAATTGTTTGTCGTGATCTATAACATCAATATATGTGAGGCTGTGGCATTAATTTACCTTTGATATAGAGGTAAAGATTTTCAGGCTCTGGTTCGGTTTGGCTCTTTCTGAACCATGTCCAGCTCGGCTCCCGCAGATAGATGTTAGTTAGGGTCTGCCTCGGCTCTCCGGGAACCATGTATGGGTCCGCTCTTCCGATGAAAATGCAGGCTCGGCTCTTAGACCCTAAAAATTGCAGTTTGTGGTTTAGTAATTTTAGAGAGTGTAATGTAAAATAGAAACCACCGAATGAACTATATATAATTACTTTTAGGTGATGTTTTAAGATCACAGCCGAGTTAATCTCGGTATATAGTTCTTGCTGTTGTCAGGTGTTATAATTCTGTTTTTGGTCTAAGGTTATAAAAGCTATTTAAGAGCCGACTGCAACTTTTCAATATACAATATGTCCACCTCTTACAGACAGATCTTAGGCTTTGGCCAAGCTCGAGCAATTATGGCATGCTCGGCTCTAGAGCCGATTCAGCAGTCTAAATTCTCACCTCTGTTTTGATATGATAACTTACTTTTATCAATAAATTTTGCATATTGTAGTAAAATGCCGATACTTCACCAAAGGTTTCCTGAAGTTTCCTTAATGCATTTACCTACAAAGTAAGGAATAGGATTTTCGGCAAGTTATAAATTTCATTGAAGTATATTCAATTTCCGAAAATTCCTTAGGCTCGCTTTACGGTACATATTACACCGTTTGATAGAATTTGCTTCAATTTACGGTATTAACCATTTCGTTTGTAAATTTACATATTTATCACTTCGTACATTGCTTAGTGAGTTGATTGCCAGTTTTGTCCTTCGGCATGCGTTGCTACTCGTCCGCTTTGCGAAATTCCTAGCAGAACGAACCGAGAGCTGCAAAATAGTGTAGTGGTGAGTGTACGAGACGCGCACTCGAGCAGTCCCGGTTCAAGCCGCCGGCGCATCAAAACTTTGTACAAAATACGCTTTGGTTTAAGAAGGAGAGGAGTAATGCAGCTGTAGACCATTTTCCTTGTGAACTTATTTCACTGTGGACAAATGATTGCATTTGAACTGTGGGCGAATTGTTTGATCCTGATAGGTTTCCAAGTTATATTCGTTGAAACATTTGAACTGTAATTTTGGAACGATTCAGATTCCAGCTGTATGGACGGTTCCAACTATATAAGTGATATCTAAGGTTTGGGATGATTTGAGCTTTGTAAACGCATAGAAAATTAAATATCTTTCGTTTTTGCTATATTATTCCTTTAACTATTCCTTCCTCTAAACACTGGTTGAGCCAAGCTCGTTAGATATACAACTGAAACAAGTATGAAATTATCAGGTTTTCTCTACTTCCACGATTATTAAGTCAGATACTTAATTTAATTGAGCAACCACGATATATGATCGGCTTTAATCGCTCGGTAAAAGTCTTTCAAATTGCAAACAGAACACAATAAAATATATATATATACTATATATACGTTCTAGTATAATAGTTTCAGAAGCATTTGTAGACCTTTGATTTGAAAAAGCGCGTATTTGTTTATTGAAGCTTGTCTTATTATTGACTTCGTGTAAGAACGGAGTGCGAAGCGAAAGTAGCTTGGTTTATCCGTCGTATAACCAGCGCTGTAAGCATTTTTAATTAGACTTTTAAAATTTAATAAATTACACTTGATAGATTTTCTCTTATATTGTTAACATTAAACCTAAATTTTTAATTCCGACTCCGAATCCATATTTTAGTCAAAATGTTTACAGCAGTTGTTAGCGTAAACAGTTGTCGAAGACGGTGTAATGTGGGCAGTTTTTTTCTACCTATAGGAAATACAATAGTTCAACCGACGGTCGTTATGTAAGACTAAGCTTAATGTCGATGCCTCGTTAGTTAATGTGCAATAGATAAATTTGTAGCCTAGGTCAAAATACTCGAGTAAAATAAACCAGAAAAACCAGATGATAAAAGTAGGACTCGCAGATAAAATTGAAAACAGTGCACATGATTGATAAGTAACTTGCCTATATTCTTGATAGTCAAAGTTCTTCATTGAGTCAGAAGACAGTAGAAGTAATTAACCGCGACAACAGGTAATAACTAAGTTACAGTTATTACTGTTGCCATTGGTACCCGGATTGGTTCAGCCTACCTTATCAGTTGTCGTCTTCACTACTGCAGCGACTGATGCAGTGATGCTTTTTTGATACTTGACAAGCTGCAATAGTTAAGTACTAAATTGCACTAAAATTTTTGCTTAATAAATGGCAATGTAACAAACAAATATATAAGACGTGGATGAAATTTAAATTGCAGCACTGGTTTCACTGCTTGCTAAAATTTGCTGCCAATTGCGGGTATAAATGCAACAAATGATTGCAGTAGAGAGACAAAGCGTAAGCAATGTTGAAAAGAAGACTTTAGAACACAGATCTGCAATGCGTTTAACGCAATTACTAAAACAATTTTTATATTTTTGAAAGTATTACAAATACAGTTCAGCGAAATGTATGTATTTCGCATTTATTAACCAAACCAAACATATTAGTTCCCAATATAATTATTAGAAATATTAATATTAGTTATATTTTTAGTTTCTTTTTCTAAAATGAAACGACTGGGATTAAAATTTAGACGTAACACTACAGCACTTTCTTTTTGTATTTATATACACGATAAACATGCAACTGTCCACACTCAAAAGACTTTCCGTGAAATTTAAGAGAAGTTTCTTTCATTTTTGCACCACCAGATATTCTTATAAAATTTTGAAGAACTATGGCTTGAAATTTCAAATATAATGCTTGATAATATAATTTTTTTAAAGATAATTTTGAAATTTCAAGAAACAGTTCTTTGGATTTTAAAAGAGTCTCTGGCATTGCGAAATTCAACGAAACACCTCTTAAATTTCATGGAAAGTATTTTGAGTGCAGCATCTAAAATAGTTCATTTAGTTTTGGATTAGACAACTGAATAACCGACATATTACTACCAAAAATCTTCTGGCGAAAGTTTGGTATAAAAACGCCAGTACTTGAGCCCAGAAACTCTCGTTAAGAGCTTCCATAATCGAGATTTTGATAAATAGCTTGCAACTACATTACATAGATGGCACATTACTTCAGTTTATAGTGATATACAAAACTTGCACTAGGTGGTGAAGCAGTTTTTGTTCGATAAGCTTGCAGCAACATAAAACGTTGAGAATTGCTTACGTTCTGGGGCTATATTCAAGTTCGATATCTACTCCGGCTTAAGTACTTGTGAGCATTCCGTACTCTGCTATGCATATCTTATTGAACAGGCTCGATTTGAATTATACTACAGCTCCGTGAATGGGTCACACTGCAACATTCATTCACCTAATATTGTTCTGTTGACATAACGTTAAGATAAATAATCATACGGGAAGTAGTTATACTACTTAAGCTTTACAGTTCAAATTGCTGAGGCAGAATATGCTACTTAAGCTTTACAGTTCAAATTGCTGAGGCAGAATTTTTTTTGTCTGGTTTTGAATAGAAATTGTATATATATATAGTCAATTCCGGTTACGGTATGGTTTCTACCTTCTGCCAGAACCTCATCCCGAATACTGAATCGGGTTTCCTGTTACTTTCTAATTTATATTTAGTATTACAGTATGTAATATTAGTTTTCCCATTGTTATATATCTATACAATCATTGCAGACGGTTTCTGTGACCAAAAAATATTTGTTTAAAGCGAGGTAGAACTAATTCGTTTAACTCAACAACATCGTTTCCAGGTATCGTTTGATCTGATTCCTGTACCGTTATTGCATTTCGTCATTTCGCTCATTTTATTTTTCAACGTTGATTTTCAAGCCATGTTTAGCATTGTTTACTCTATTACAATGATCTTTTGGTGTCTAAGGTAATGCGTTCCTCAAAGTATATGTATTATTGATTTGAGAAATTATTTTATCATCTTATCTCGGTGGTATATATGTATAAGTTACGTACAATAACAATATCGTTGTACGGATATTGCCTTAGTTTAGGCTTTATTTGGCGGATGTTGCTTTTGTTTTTTGTAGACAAAGCTCCTTGGTCACGCGTCCAGTATGTTTTCGTACAATAATCGGCCGAAGCACCAATTAAAACGTGCCGAAACTTATCGCGCGTTTTTGACATTCGTTGCATTCCTCAATGTTGTAAGTTTTTACGAAAAGATTAACTTAAATTTATTTTTTTATTTAGAACAAAAGTTAGAGGAGGGGGCAGAACAAAATTTGGACATTCAAGGCAAAACTTGGGCGTGGGTAGCACGAAATTTGGGTAAGGGGGGCAGGACAAAACTGGTAAGCTTGTCTTTTTGAAATAACGGAAAAATGGACCACGTCATCCACAACGCACTCACACTCCTCTTAACAGTCTGTCACAAGAAGAGTGTGTCACATTCTTTTTCAAGGGTTCATCATGAACTCTTGATATTACGTAATCAGTAAATGTATCGGTAGCTCCATTGAATGTCAAATGGGTAAAAAATTGCATTTCGAGTTTATTTGTTGTCTCTGACGTCCATGCTCAATTTCACAGCTAACTGTAATATATAACAGCCGCTATACTGGGAAAGTACTTGGTTAGTACCACGCAAAATGACGAAAGTAACTGCGACTTAATTGCGACTGGGTCCTAGGGAATGAATCGATTTTGCTATTTTTTAAATTTGTCATGGCTTGTAAACATATGCTACTCACATTTTGTTATATTTGAAGATTGTATGGTTACTGGTTGGACCTTACCTTATTAAAGTGTTTTCGCAAAAGCTAAAATCGCGGGATTGCCACTGAGAGAAGAATCGTGAAGAGATTAGAATACTGAAAATTATCTCAGTAAAGCAAGCCTGTTTATAACGGAACGTTTATATACCTAATCGACTTTTTTATTATAGGGCCTGTGTTTGGCAATTGTTGGTCCTACGTTACCGGATCTGCAAGCTGCTATCACACCATACATGTCCACAAAACCCTCTACGGGGAACGTCGAACAAGAAGACCATTCCGGTCTTAGTTCGTCAACGGGTTCGTCGTCGTCGTTATTTGTGTCAACAGCATGCCTTGTGTCTATTAACGCTTTCGGTGCCATCATTGCTGAATTTGTTGGTAAATTATTGTTACATTTAAAAGTCGTTGATTTTGGGTTAATTATTTTTGTGTAGCTGTTTGGTAGTTAAACCTGGGTAAATGGGCGCGGCAACAGGGGTGGACGTTGTCCTCCAAACCAAAGATTTTGGTGGGGACGTAAGCCTTTCGCCACTCTCTACAGTTGTTTGATACTTTTGATGAGACGTTTGCGAAGCAGACTAGTCACCCAATTAGCTCGCTGCAACGCTTATCAAATAACTCACAACAAGGTACGCATTATCAGTTTTTTGCTGAATATATCTTCGGCAAAATTAAAACCATTTTTAACCAAAAAAGTGATAGTGCTGATAACTTCATTCATACAGACTGATTTCATATTTTTCATATTATATTTTTAACTTTTCATTAATAACGTACAGATGAAGCAAAACATGCTCCCTTATCAAAACATATCAGTTCCACGCCCAATTTAAACTGTGCATCAAATCTGTATTGCTTGTATGCGTTAAAGATTAACTAGTTTGTTGTACTATTGGTACCGCCGTAAAAAATGTGTCTGAATTTCGTAAGGTGCCTTATTATGTTATGTGCTGACTTGAAGTAATATTTTGGCTCAGTAAAGTTTCTGATCTGAGCAGTTACACAGAAATGTGTAGATAAATAAACTGGCGAAATGTGTTCTATTTGGCAAGTATTTACTGCCCGAAAACTGCAAGTACATATGTGTCTCGGTATACATATACTATTCTAGGAATTGTCTTACCTTCAGCGTTTTGCATAAATTTTGAAGTCCAATTTATGGCGAGTCGGTCTTGTGATTGCGGAACAATTTGGGTATGCGGCCATCATCGTTAATGCTTTTATTTTGTTATCAAAGACTTCATTGAATAAATTATAACAGCACTAAATCCATTTAATATTTTAATTTAGAAAGTATATACACCGAAACGATCAGAATGGTTGACTTGTTTGTAAATGAATAGATAATGATCTTGGGCAGGCGGCAGTGTGGCAAAAACTTTGAGGCAAAACGCAAAACACTCATTATGGATAAAACAACGCCTTTGACCATCTATGGTATATATATATTTTTGTATCAAGTTGATAAATATTTTTATTGTAGGAACTTTTACATTCCGATACATCAGTCCGGTTTCATTTCTGATGCCTTCGCTTCTCGGTGTTTCTGTGCTAACATTAATCATTCCGTGGATCAATTCGCATTCGAGCTTATTGTTAATTTTTGCGCTGCAAGGATTTTGTCTCGGAACAGTTGAACGCGGTATGTAACCAGGCGCAGTTTTAAATGCTTTAAATATTGTGCTAAATAAGTATGTACCCACGGCTATAATTCAATGCTTCAACGTTTTAGCTTCTGCGAACTAACACAAAGTGCACGCGGTAGGAATGTTGTAATTCCCTCGTGAATATTTTGTGGTCTATTGCATGAGCCTGTGTACATCGACCGAGTTTTGATTTGAACATTGGCATTTTTGATAGATTTTGTTACAAGAAGTTTGTAATTTATTATAGCTTGATATTAAGGTCAGCGACTGTTACGCCAGCTTATGGTTTAAGAACGATTTCTGTCATAAAGAGCTTGCCCGCAGCTACATACGTAACGAAAATAAAGATGTATGAATCATACACCATTCATGATTTTTTCAGCTTTGGGCTTTTACGGTAGAAATGACTGTTTCTCGCTCGGTGTTAAGTCGCTTCTCGCACGATGTTAGCTCGCGGCTCGCTCAATGTTAACTCGCTAAGTGGTCGCTGTTTGCTCAATTTTAGGTCACTGAGCGCTCGATCTTAGCTCGATTCTCGCTCGATTTTAGGTCACTGCTCGCGGGATGTTAGCTCGCTGTTCGTCTAGCTGGATGCTAGCTCCCTGCTCAATCAATGTTATAGCGCTCTTCGGCTCTTTGGATGTTAGCTCCATGCTCGCTCTATGTTATGTAGCTCGGTGCTCGACTCGCTCGATGTTGGCTCGCTGCTCTCGCGATGCTCGGTCGTTTGAAGGACGGAAGCCATTTCTGGCTTGCAGTGTAATCTGTATCATGTACCTTGCTGTTTACATACACGATAAAAACTTTCTTTGGCTTCTTTGTATATTACTGTTTTACTGCGTTAAATTTTTCTTTGTGTTTGTGGGGGCGTCGAGATAATGTGGTTTCTGTATTAAATGCTACCCTGCTACTGGTGGATTGACTAGTGCAGTTACTTACAAATGTAAGCGCAAACGCGGATAGACGCTATTTCGTCTGAACGCTGACGGACGCAATTTTGTCCGGACGCTGACAGACACAATTTCGTCCGGACGCGGACAGACGCAATTTCGTCCGGACGCGGACAGACGCAATTTCGTCCGGACGCGGACAGACGCAATTTCGCCTGGACGCGGACAGACGCAATTTCGCCTGGACGCGGACAGACGCAATTTCGCCTGGACGCGGACAGACGCAATTTCGCCTGGACGCGGACAGACGCAATTTCGCCTGGACGCGGACAGACGCAATTTCGCCTGGACGCGGACAGACGCAATTTCTTCCGAACGCGGACAGACGCAATTTCTTCCGAACGCGTACAGACACAATTTCTTCCGAACGCGGACAGACGCAATTTCGTTTGGACGCGGACAGACGCAATTTCGTTTGGACGCGGACAGACGCAATTTCGTTTGGACGCGGACAGACGCAATTTCGTTTGGACGCGGACAGACGCAATTTCGTCCAGACGCGAGCAGGCGCAATTTCGTCCGTTTTTGCGCACTTACTTTAGTCCGTTACTGTGTGTAGTCTAAAAATTTAAGTAATAATACGTATGAATAATAGCCATTTTATCTGTTTGTCAAGAGCTGTAAGTCTGCTCTCCTATGCGGTTAAGCGATAATAACTCAGTTCAGAAACTTCAATGGACAAATACGGTGTGATCAAGTTTTTCGCGCCGACACCCGTTACGATATTCCGCGAGGATGCCAATCATATGGCTGACCTAAAACCGCAATACACAGAGACATTTCTAATGCTGCACTCTTCAACACCCCCGTATACTTGTATGTAGTAAGCCACGTCACAATGTTACTAAGTGAAACACAATGATTTAGGACTGCGTTGTTTTTACTGCTTTAGCATACTAACACGAATTTCGGGGTATTGCGAGCGATATATGTCGCCATTTCTAATACTTTTGTGACTAAAGAATGTCTCCATCCGGATAAATGCGTTGCATATTCTGGAATCATTAATATACACTATGCATCATCTAGATGTTTTTACCATGAGTTACAAACTCGCACCAACAATTAACAGTCTGATATGCAAACGGAGGATTCGCGTCCGAATTTCAGCCAATACCATGAAAACCATGGAGGTATTGATCTACCGATACAAACTGTTTACAGTTTGTAATTGATTTTACCGCTAGTAATATTAAAATTTGGGTTATGCTAAAAACACGTCGGGTGTGAGTCATACCCGGAATGTCGGGGTGAAAGGAATCGTCACTTGGCCATGGCAACATGTTTTACTGAAAGTATAGGTTGCAAGTGTGGCTTTACGTACTGCACACTCCAAATCGAAAGGCTTACATATTATAACTTATGGCGTTAGGAATGAAACAATCTTGTAAACTTGTTCATAGGCCCAAAAATGGTGCATTTTCAAAATGTCAGAAATTTGCTATACAAGTCAGATATTGAATCTGTATGTAGCGATAGAATAATTTCTTGGCCTTGTACAGCTTTTGTGTCAGCGTATTGGATCGAATGGCATCCAAAGCAACCATTGGGGGGGGGGCAGGTTACCATCGGAACGAAACTATTCCTATATGGCTTCAGGGGTCCAGAAAACGAAAAATGAAGTTATCCTCATATTAGGTAATTTGATCCGCTAAGTCGATTTAGTGGTTAATTTTAGTCAGAGGTTCCCGTAAGGAGCTATGAGACCAGGGTACCCTCACACTTGCAACACTCCTACATGAGCCTCGGGATCCAGAATTCGAAAAAATTAAGTTAGTGTTACATAAGGTAATTTAGACCCGCCGAGTCTATCTGAGTGGTTAATTTTAGTCTTCAACTAGCATAGTAGTGAAGGCCCAATTAATGTTTTATGTAACCTGGGATTTCCAACTCAACGGTTTTAATGAAATTGAGTGCGATGTTTTTACAGATTTCGTTTTATTTTAGGTGGTTTTTGGTTGATATCATCATCACAGTGGCGTCGTAGTTCGAAACTTCTCCATTCGTTCTACGTTGCAGTTGCTTTCGGAGCGTTGCTTGGAACGCTTGTAGCTTCGCCCTTCGTCACCGATCGTTTGAATTTCGTAGTGCCGAAAAATGGTAGCAGAATGTCCTTAGAACCAACGCTGGATCATGGACTGATGGAGGTCGCCAGTACTAAATTACCACATGACGAAGCATTGTTGACAAACGACAAAGAAATTATGAAACGGGGCATTAGGGGAGACCTCGATAGAAACGATCATAATAGGAATTCGATTTACTCCTATAGACGTAAGGGATATTTGAATCATGCATTGCAATGGGTAAATTATCCCCATAATGTGGGCGTCAACTATCCGTCTTGGGATCCGACATACCTGCATCCTACTACTAATAGTGATGCTATTGGCGCTCATGCTCATAATCAAGACACAATAAGAAAGACCGCTGATCATAAGATTAACAAAAGGAAGACTGACGAACAAGATAGCAGTAATACTTTCAACGGTAGTGTGCAGTTACGTGTTAGTCATAACGGTACAAGTAATTGGACAAATGCTGATTATGGCACAGTCTTGTCGAACAGTGGTGGAGTTGATAAAGTGATAATCAGGACGCCTGATCGCTTAGCGGCTACATTTCCATCTACAACTAAAACACTAGACGGAACGACTGTGAGACCGAAACTTACAAAACCGACATTCGCTGAAATTCCGAACAATCTTGCTAAATCTAGGGGTCAGAAGCAACACGACAACGGCCACGTGAGCGCAGAAGAACCAAAGATCGGTGCTAGTGGCAGCTTGGTTACACATGCTGCACTATTGATAAGCTCCGATGCATTGGACAATAAGACTTCTGGTAATACGACTCAGTCGGAAATACGACATTCCAATTCGGATAATTTTATTGTATCATCTGGAACGACGAGCGGCATTAGCCAAACCATGATTACCGAACCAAGCAGGAACTTTTTTGCATCAGGTAGCCTCAGCACTCCCACTGTTCGACCAGAAGGTTCAAGCTCTCATCCTCTGTTAAACGTTTCTCGGAATGGAGAAATGCTATCTGAAGCAGGGAGCAGCGGAACCGTTGATAAGGCAAATTCATCAAACGAAAAAAACTTTCCGAACTCGAAACAGGTTGTTCCAGAAATCTCAAAATTTTCTCGTATCACGACGACCTTGGAACCTCAGGTCGATAAAAAAACACATGCAATGGAAGGAAGTCAAACAAAGTCGAAAGAAGAAATCAACGATTATTTAAATTATAATAAAGCAAGGGGTCATTATGACCAGCTGGATATAAGCAGCAGTAGTACAGAAACTTTGTCTAATTCTAACATAAGACGAGACGGCAGTACGTCTGATTCGCCTGAGATCGAGCGTGGAAACTGGAAGAGAAGCGGAAACGTGGACACTCGCGATTACTGGTCACGTCTTGTCGATCAAATTTCGGCAGCAGCCGGTAGACAAACAACGGTCAATCAAACGCAATTTGCATATCTTCTTGCTGCTATGATTGCACTCATTTCTTCACTTGCCACATTTGGAATGTGTTGTTTCGGTCCATGCTCTCTTAGAACTAACCAAAATATAAGGGAGATGACACATTCGGGTCAATATTTTCCGGAAAATCATGGGGTTAACCAAGCAGGCTATCCATCGCTGGCTAATGGAGCACCAGCAACACCAGCTGAATTTAATACATCTAATAGCCAGAGTCACCCCCCGATGCCTGTTGCCAACAGTCAACGTCTTTCGCGCTATCGCAGCTATTTATGCTGTATTTTGGCGCTGCTCGGTGGATCCGTAACAGCTGCAATGTCCATCATATATAATCTTTGGCCTGCACTTGTACTGCGGGTGTTCCCGTCGTCTAGTCAGGCGAGTGCTACGCTAAGTTTGGCAGGATTCTGGGCATGTGTTCTTCTGGGCCGTCTGGTTGCGCTTTTGCCTTGCTGTGCTGTGATTGTACCAAGTACTGTTCTTCATGCACCAAAGCGTCGCTCTTGGTTATCACGATTCTGGTGTAGCTGTTGTCCGACGTTACAAGTTTCCGCTGGTTTCACACTTTCGGCTTTACTGGTAGCTGCAAATTTAATAGCAATAGCAATTTCAATTGTTTGTGCTACAGCTAGTCTAGAGTTTCCAGAGAAACTATCAACTGTAAATGAAATGGGTTATGTTGACGGAAGTAATAGTTCAACGCAGTCTTCGATTATAGCCATGGCATTATTTAGCCAGAGTCATGCTAAAACAGCAACCGGATTAATTTTGATATTCGGCATGGTCGTTGGCCCGGTGATCCCAATTGCTCTAAGCGTGTTTGACGCTCAAACAACCAGTTTACTTGGTGCAACTGGAGGCAGCTCAGCGTGTGGACTGGTACCTGGCATGACGACAACATACTCTGGCTGGCCTATAACAGTTATCTTAATTGGTATTCATGCTGGTCGCTTGATCGCAGTGCCCGTAACAGCGAGCGTAATCAATCACTTTACGCCAAGCGATGCTTTTAGCTTGGTCATACTTGCAACTGCGTTGGTCGCAGGTGTATCCTTTGTGGCAGCGCGACGTATTACCCGCCGAATTGCGCAATTGACATTATTGACAACATGGTCGGCTCATTTAAGTTGTAGTTCTGGCAGTACCAACCGCGGGCCTGACGAAAGATATCGTTCTGGGGAAGGTAACTTTGAATTGGGGAATTTTGATCAGTCCATCGGGAAAGGATCATATCCGAACTATGAGGACGACGATGATGATGATGAAGACGAATTGTTTGCTGATAGTTTTCATGACCAGAATAGTAGTGATAGAATACCTGTTAGCCGTACTCCGGAATTTAACGGTGTGCGCCAAAAGTCATCGGGGTCTGCAAGTAATAATAACTCTATTCGCGGCTCCAAACACCAAGACAACAAAGCTCATGGTACATTCGCAGGAACAGATGAGGCGTTTGGGGCATACTTTTTGAAGAAATGAAATATAATTTGGGATGGAACTTGATTATATACTTTAACAGATTTAAATCAGTTTCAAAAATCACTGATACTAATTTAGTTTCACAGCAAAGCGGGTTAAAGGCTAACAAATTATACTGTGATCATGTTTACATCTGCTCTATGTATATAATAATTAAAATATATAAGTCGTCGTTTCGTTACAGTTGTAGCGCATTTATGCGGGAGTCAGTGGGATGGTAAAAGTAGACGCTGGAATCGAGTCCATCACTCGATTTTATTCAACTATAAAAATTGTTCTAATCATATGCACGGAATTAAATCGAAAGAGTATATATAATCGAGTAATTTTAATACATGTCTGATACAATGCAATGTATTCCAGATCCGGAGTGTAAGTAAGACACAGTACTTGTCCTAAAAGAGTACGCCGGTCACAGATACGATCAACTGGATTAGTCCACGGCGTACCGCAACTTCGATTACGATGTGTATCCCGTAATATCATAGTAGTAATACACGAAAATAATAGTCAAATCGGTTGAATTATTTACGCAGCTTAAATATGTCAACAGTGTGTTTGTATTCTTGGTACAAAATAGCAGTTATATGATGCTATCGTATTAAATAATGTAGATTATTTAGCGTATTATTGTACTAGGACCAGTTCTGGCCCT
>JASANE010003386.1:0-18631 GCA_030248225.1 Trileptium ribeirensis | reverse complement strand
CTACCCGAAAATTTCAGCAAAAATAGGGAGACAATTGGAGAAAAATTGCAAAAAATAAGGAACAATTTTGAGTCTGAAAAGTCTTGAAAATTTATTCTTTACTCACTGATTGCCCCTTCCCCCATGATCGACTGACCGGTTGGTGAGGTCGAAGCCGCCAGCTCCTTTCCGAAGCAGCGGTCGCCAGCCCTGGGTTATCGGACTAAGTACATGTATGGATAGAGAGTTATAGTTTTAAATTTACATTTGGAAACTACGCAATGCTCCTGCAAACTGTCATTACGCACCCGGCTTGTACGAGGTTACAAATTTATAACGCTCAAAAGGGTATGCGGTTCCAAGCACTAATCGGACATTGATGTGAGATGGTGGCCTCATTTGTACACATCGTACTGTAGCAAGTCTTCTAGCAGGTCAGAGATGGCACAATTTGTAGAATACAGAGTAACAAATTTTTTACCGTTCATGGTAGCTATGCGAATATTCCAGGATTTTAAGTAAAGAGTTCAGAATATTACTGTTTTTTACTGTTAGAAATAATAATTAATACATGCTTACGTTACCCTAACTTTACTTAATAATAAATTGTTTTTATCATTCTAACACATTTATTGCACTTCTTTTCGCTGTTTGTTTATGGCTAGACAAACTGATAAATACCAGGGTATAGATTGCTGGTAACTTTAGGTAATTTAAAATAAGAAACGATTTTATTTCATGGCATTATTAAGGTGAATGCGCCACTGTAACATATAGCGGCAGGCGTGAAATGCGTGATGTCTAAATCGCGCGTATTCGTCTAATCTAAATAATGCATATTCATATTTTTGTTTTTTCTATCTATGAATGCAGCATTCCTTATAGTGGAACATATCCTTTGAAATATGCGGCTTAAAATATATTATCCTTTTGATGTTTACCTTTATCCATGTTTTTGCCTGCATTTATTCTTAGTTGATGGTAAGATTTTTCTATAACCACTAACCAAACACATGTCTTTGTAAAGCTAGGGTATATAAATTAGAAAATTTTCACTGAAAAAGTAAACTGCCGGGTTTGTAATTTTGTGCATTGGCATCGTAAAAGTCTTGTTACCAGTCAATCCCGTCACCTCGCCCAAAATCAAGTGGAGATAGTCTCTTCATCATCGCTACTACTGATGCTGTTGATTTTAAACATACAACAAATCAATAATTTGGGCAAGGAGATTTCTTGAAACCCAACCGACGATACATAAGTATAATTTTTATAGGGCAAAGATCACTACATGGCTAGTAATTATTGGCAGAGTTCATGTGTTGAAGCAAAGTGGGGGTTGTGGACTGTTGAGGGTGTATTAAGCAACCAGGGGTCCCAAAAATGTAAAACCTAAAAATTCCCCCTTCCTAACTTAAATTCGGGGTTTTTCATTTTTCACTTATACGTTTGCCGCCCTTTTGCGTCCTTGTTTTTGTTTTTGTTTCTTCTTTTCATTCATGCATAAATTGCAATCAGAACGTAGTGAAGATTGTGTGTTGCAGGGCTGAAATCTTTTAAATTCCGTCCGTGTGTGATCGGCCATAATTCAGGAATGACTTAATCAATTTTCATTATTTTAAGCTCGTTCGAACCGGCATAGCCTGTTTACCGTGTACATCCCCGAGCGTTTTTCATTTGGGGTCTGGTTCCAGGGTCAGCGGTAAAAATTTGGGTTTTTGCTCCATTTTACCACATTTTAGTACCCTTAACGGAGGCAAGGTTATTTTTATCTTGACCTTCGATTTTTTCTCTCGTTGGTTTTATTTCATAGTAAAATGATAAATGGCGATGCCTCGTTTGTTGTTTTTCGATTAAAACTGTGGTTTTAGGTTTATGGGGTTTGAGGTAGGGGGTACGGCGTCCCAACGGTTCCTCCACCCAAAATTTAAAAATTTGGTCTGACGTCCTGGGCGGATGATAAGTTTCGCCTGTGGGTTTTAGGGCAAGCGGAACTCATTGCCGGTGCTGGTTTTCCTTTGTAGTTCCTCGACCCAAAATTCGAAAATTTCTTCTGACGTCCTGGGCGGCTCAAAAGTTTTACTTGGGGTGGGGGTTTCGGGCATGGGAAACTCATTGCCAGTGTTGATTTTGCTTTGCGACCCATGGTTTCATGGCTACGGGGCATGGAGTAACCGGAATTCTGGTTCCGGCGAAAATTGTGTTTCGGTTACGATCCCAGCTAAATCTAAAAACCATACCGAAACCGCAATTCCGATATAAATTTTTATATGGAAATTTTCCACATTTTTGATTCATCTGTCGCCCAAACATATGTAATATATACACCAGGATCAAGTTCCAATAGAACCAAACAAAAGAAAAGTTTAAGTCAGTTAATTGTCATGTGAATTGTAAGTAGGACACATAATTGTAGTATATACGTATTTTTTACCTTAATCCTGTAGGAGTTTGTTAATATAACAAAGCCATCTTGATGCTTTTACCAGCTATTTTACACATTCAGAACTCTGCGGGCTATGTTACAAGTAAACCAGTCCAACTGGAAACAGATTATGGGTTATGTAGAAGTACTTAGCTGTAAGGTTCGCTAATATAAATTGCGTGTCAAGCACCACCCAATGCGTTTATGAACTTTGTGAATCAGTCTACATTGAAGTAAAGTAACATATCTGCAACGCAGCTAGAAACTGCGTTTTTGGCAATGAACTGTGTTTATTGAAACTGTGCAAGACGTAGAACTGATCTGTCTCGTTTATAGCATCCTGATCAGAAAGTTATCATTATCATCTAGCTGACGGGCACAGGTGGCCCAACGCTAGCCGAAACAATGTCTCTGACCACTAATCAGAAAATTATAGTATACATTCTTTTATTTTCTTTTAGAACCATATAAACCAATAATTTCAAGTTACCTACAGAATAATATGTGACAAAATCTATGTGTAGTAAAGGTAAGCGATTGGAGACAGAGCGAAAGTATTTAGTCTATGCTCCATGCAAGCATGTTTAGTTACAATCACATTCAGTTTGGCGCAATTTACGCAAGGCATTTTTTGCTCTGGAGGTCAATAAACCGACATATTGATCGATAGATAAAGATTATTAGCTTCCTCCGTCTCTTCAACGTCCCCGAGAGGCAATAAGGCCATCGCAAGTTTAATGTAAAAGTTATTTTTAATATATTTTAAATCCACCATACCTTCATTTATTCTTTCAAATCAACTGTACCTTCATTTCTTCCTTCATCTTTTTTACAATATATAAATTTCAAAGACCGGGTTCCGGCGGACGGCTTCAGTTCCCGTTATTGTCAGTACGGTGGTATGGCGCTCCCATGGTTCATCGACACAAAATTCCCAATTTTATTGTGACTTCCTGCGAGGCTTATAGCTTGCACTTGGTGGTTTTCGGGCACTGGAAACTTATTGCAGGTGTTAGTTTTGCTCTAACTTGTGCGGTATTGTGTGATATCCACATATAGCATATCGACGTATGCTATCGAGAGCTGATTGGCTGTATACGCAAAAGGCGTAGGTGTACCTATGCTTCACTACGTTCTGTAATCTCGATAGAGTTACTAGTAACTAGTTTATGCAATTAGCTAGCATGCAGTTAGCTGCCTTTTTGTTTTTTTTAATTCAGTTGCGTTTTAGTCAGGTAGAGTGCGGCTGTTAAAGAAGAAGTTGCTTCCGCTTAAACAGCTTAACAATGTTACAGCGTAAAGAATTAGATTAGAATCAGTTCCTATGATACATACGGGACTACATTTACTGCAGAGTTTGCTTCTGAAACGCGTTCATACGACTGAAGAATGAATAATTATTAAACGTCGTCGGCACGGCATGTTTACTAGCGTTCACGGAGCGCTGCCATATATTTTTATGGTAAGGCTGCCATATATTTAAACAAGGAAATGAATAATAATTATTTCAGACGGGGAGGGAAACCTCGTCTCTTACATCTGTCTTTCGTTTTAGTATTTTGCGGGTTACCTCTGCACATACGGAATTATGTGTGGCTCGATGATTGATGTTTTATACTTGATAATTTACAAAGAATTAGTTACTTAGCTACAGCATTTGTGTAGTGTCAGTTATATATTACGACTGGTTTCTTAAACGACGGGTTCATATTAGTGTTGTACCGGGGTGGGGGTTAGCCAAAAAGTACTATGTGTTTCATTTTCCAGCGCATATAGAGCATACACGACACATACATACATGCCGACGGGGGGTGGGAGGAGAAAAATCCACCCTTGGAATCTGGACCCCCCCACGGAGTGAGGTAAATTCATAGGCGAAAACATTTGACAACTATATACAGGGTTGTTAAATTTCAGCTCCTACTAATCGGATATTTCGCCGAGCCTTAATGCTGCTGTTGTTGCGTACCTCCAAATCGTCCACGGATTATTGTTTTCTGTACCTAGACTTCCGAAAAGCATTCGATAAAGTTCCTCATCGAAGACTGATTTTGCTACTGTCGTCGTATGGCGTTGGCGGAGAACTGCTCAAATGGATTGAGTAATTTCTTACACACAGAAATCAGTCCGTGATAGTTAATGGCGCCAAATCCGTGGGACTCAGGGTCAATAGTGGCGTACCTCAAGGCAGCGTCCTTGGTCCAGTATTGATCTTGTTTTACATCAACACCCTTGACGCAAATGTATCCAGCAAAGTTTTAAAATTTGCCGACGACACGAACCTAGTGCGGCGATTACGGCGAAATATGGAGAACATTGATATCAGTGATCTTCAGGCTGATTTGGATTATTTAGACCGGTGGTGTGTTGTGTGGGATATGCAGTTGAATGTTAACAAATTTAGCTGTGTTCACTTTGGTAGTCGTAATCCAAGACATCGCTACTCTTGCCAAGGTCAATTGATACCAGATGATTTAGAAGGTTTTGTTGATCTTGGGGTCGTAATAAAAGGTAGTATGAAAAGTTCTCTTCATTGCATGAAGGTTGTGAGTAAAGCCGAAAAAATGATGGCTGTTGTCCGTCGAACGTTCTGCTGCCTGACCCAAAGAGCATATCTAGAACTATATTATTCATTAATTCGCTCACACGTTGAATATGCGTCCTGTGCCTGGCGGCCATATCTGAATCGGGATATCCAACTCGTTGAGCGGGTGCAACGGCGAGCGTCCAGAATGATACAAGGTTACGCGTCAATGACTTATACGGAACAAATGACCGAATTGAATCTGCAATCGCTAGAAACAAGACGTCATCGAGCCGACTTGATATTAATGACCAAAATCGTACAAAATTTGGTAGATTTTCCGTTTGATGAAGTGTTCAGCTACGCGCGCGATGCTGGTACCCGGGGTCATGTTCTGAAACTACGTACGGTGAAGGTTCTTCGCCTAGATATACGACGATATTCGTTTGAATGCCGTGTGATTGGTCCTTGGAACGCATCAAAAGAGTCAGTAGTAACAGCGTCAACATTGTCTGCCTTCAGGACCCGACTTCATGTCTCTGGGGCTCTGACACGGTGATATTTGTGCTGTTGTGCTGCTGTACTCTTTTTTATTGCTGTATGAAAACAACGAAACTGTCCGTGGCAATCCATGGACTCAAAGGCGAACCCCAGTGAAGTCATGCACTGGTGTGGCCCCAACCAGGTGCGTTAAAGTCAATACCATCAGAATACGGAAGCAATATGACGGAGACCCGTAGACGACCAAACCTTGCAAAAGCAAGGTTATACATACTTGTCAGGTTGGCAGGATTTAATGTCTGGGAATGGCCCCAGTCTGATGTAATCGATGTTTGAATGATGGTAGAGATGGTGCATCGACGAACGTTTGTGGTAAGTTGTTCCAGGCAGCAACTGCCCTGTTGCAGCAAGTGTAGTGGCGTGAATCCAATCTTGCAACGTATTTAGGTCGTAGTTTTTGGCTATGTCCTCGTGTTCGTGAATTGCGGGTTAGTTCGAAGAGCTAATCAAAGGTAATATTTTCAAGACCATTAATTCTGTAGATCATGATGATAATTGCTCTTAGACGGTGAGTAGCGAGCGACTGGATATCCAAATTATTAGACGATCTAAATGAGGACGTACAAGAGCACGATAGAGCTGTAACATCGATGTTTTATTAGAGAAACAATACACCGTGGGATGATGGTTAATATACGTTGGGCTTTAGCCACAGCAGCAGCACAATGAGTTGATGATTTTAGGTTAGATGACGTTATAACATCCAGGTCCCTTTGATTATCAACATATACAATGATTGCTCCGTCGATGAAGTATATATAATGCAGATTGTCAAAGCTAAAGTGCAGACAAGAGCATTTGCTGGGATTGAACTTCAGACCCCAAATATTACACTAAGCAACAAGCACATTTAAGATAGTCATAATCTAAGTGGGAGAAGCGGCGATTTATTCGTCTAAACACTTTAGTATCATCGGCAAACTTCAACATAAAGCATCTACCTACATCATCAATGTCATTAATATAAAGAAAAAACAATAGTTGACCCAACACAGTTCCCTGTGGAACACCGCTTTGGACGCGGATGGATTCTGATGGTGATGAGCTGGCTCTAACACGTTGTGTACGATGAGTTAAAAATAATTTAAGCCATGCAAGAAGCGATCCTCCAATGCCGTAATCAGCTAATTTAAGTAAAAGACGATCGCGTGGGACGGAATCAAAAGCCTTCGAAAAATCAAGGTAAACACAATCTGCCCAGTCACCAGCTTCAATTATTTGGGTAATGGAATTGAGAAATACTATAAGCTGGCTGCAGCACGAGCGGCGACTTATGAAACCAAACTGCGAATCATTAAGGACTTGTCTAGAGATAAGGAATGATACCAGAAAGTCACAGATTATTTGTTCCAGAACCTTACAGATAGAAGAAGTTAATTATATATGTCTATAGCAGGGAATAACCGGAACCAAAGTTTACCGGAACCGGAACCAGCAACTGGAACCGGAACCTGGTCTTCGAAATTTATGTATAGTAAAACAGACGATGGAAGAAATGAAGGTATAGTGGGTTTAAAATGAATTAAAAATAACCTTTACATTAAACTTAATGTATTGCGATGTTATTATTGCCTTTCTGAAACTTTAAAGAGACTGAGGAAGCTAATAATGTTTATTTATCGATCAAATATGTCGGTTTTTGGACATTCAGAGCAAAAAATGTCTTCAACTATACACCATTGCGTATATATATATATATATATATATATATATATATATATATATATATATATATATATATATATATATATATATATATACTGCGTCAAATCGAATGTGCTTACAAAGCTTGGAACGTAGAATACATACTTTCGCTCTGTCTCCAGTCGCCTCCCTTTACTACACATACGTTTGTTACATGTTCTTCTGTAGGAAACTTAAAATTATTGGTTTATATGATTTTAAGAGAAAATAATAGATAGAAGGTACTTTTCTGATCAGTGGTCAGAGACACTGTTTAGGCTAGCGTTGGACAAACAGTGCCCGTCAGTTAGATCATGATGATAACTTTCTAATCAGAATGCTATAAATGAAACACACTATGATACTGCTCGCACAGTTTCAATAAATACAGTTTATTGCCATGAAAGCAGTTTCTAGCTGCGTTGCAGATAACGTTAGTTTACTTCAATTTAGACTGATTTACCAAGTTAACAAGCGCACTGGCGGCTGCTTGACGCAATTTATGTTAGCCAAGCATACCCTAAGTACTTCTGCGTAAGCCATGCTCTGTTACCGAGTTGGACCGGTTTAATTCAAACGTATCCCACAGACTTATGGATGTGTAAAATAGCTGCTACAAGCATCGACCTGGCTTTGATTTAACAAACTCCTGCAGGTTATTATGAAAAATTCCTGCTCTAATTGTGTGCCTTACTTACGTTTCACACGGAAAATTGGTTAGTTAATCTTTTCTTTTGCTTGGTTGTATAGCTTGATCATTGTATAATATATATATTACATATGTTTGGATTACAGGATGAAGAAAAAACGTGGAAAATTTCAAACAAAATTTTTAAACCGGAATTCCTGTTCCGGTACGGTTATTGCCCTTTGCCGGAACCGCAACCGGAACACGATTTTCGCCGGAAGTGGAATTCCGGTTACCCCCGGTCTATAGTGAGAAACGTCACACCGGGGGCTCTTCTTATTGGTACAGTTGTTGCAGATACCAGTCATCCGGTATAAACGGACCTTGAAGAGAGTAATTAAACAGTTTGGCAATTGAATATAATAACGAATTACTACCATGTTTTAGCGCAGCGGTTAATATATTGTCCGGCCCAGATGCTGCAAATTCATCAAGGTTATCCAGTTTTTGTTTGACAATGTCTGGGTTAATATTAATCGTAGTTATTGTTCTATAAGTACGGTTCGCGAATGTGATATTTGCTACAGGAGGATCAATATTAAAAACCGACTCGAAATATTTACTAAACAAATACGCCCTATTATGTTCGTCAGACGTAAAAGTTCCATCAGGTTGTTGTAGTATTATCACATTATAACTCGAGTTAAGTTTTGATTTAGCATATTTAAAGAATGATTTCCTATCGTGATTTATGTTATACGCAAGACCCTGTTCATACCGACGTATATATCGCTGTTTTGCAAAGGACGCTTGATTCAGCGGATGCAGCTTGGAAATCTGTCCAGGTTTGCTCACTGTCGAAACGCTTAAACCAGTGAAATGCATTATGCTTACGTTTCAAAATATAAGAACGCGGCACGATCAGCCCATATTGGTTTTCTATTTCTAATACCACCACGATGCCGTGGAATAGATTTGTCTGTTGCATAATTTATAAGATATCTAATAAGAAACCAATTAACTTCAGTTGAGGTGGTATCAGTAATAGTTTTAACGCCATCATTAATTGAATTGTTAAAACGCATCCAGTTGACCGCACGTATGTTGTGCCTGTTTCCAGCTACAGGGACGGAACGACAAACCGCCCTGGAGAGGTTAAACATAACTATGTAATGATCGTTGTTTGCAAGAGGTGCTTAACTAGAAATGTATGTAACAATTTCAGAACAACTAGTAAATACAAGGTCCAGCATATTATTTCCACTAGTAGCAAATGTAACGTTTTGAACAAGACCGCAATCAAATATTGACAAACACTGGCAAACATTGACGTGGGATCACCACACACGGAGTGTATACTCAAGCTGCCAGTACCTCGCGGACGAAGGTACTTATAAGGTACTTAAATACCGATTCCATAAATTGGTCATGACATGAAGGCCACACATACTTATACCAATCGATATCAATACAATTAAAATCACCAGCAACTACAATGTCACGATAAATGCCGTTGTCAAGAGAAGTTAACATATTATTCAACATAATATTGTTGTCCGTTCTAGAAGTAGGACAGCGGTATATGCAAACTAATAGAGTATTATTGTTATATTCAGTAGGAATAATGCATGAAACAAAATCACTGAAATGTGAATTTATAGAAGATTGAAACGGACACAAATGTAAACAAACATAAATAATGACACCACCGCCTCGTTACCCGATTCTATCCTTGCGAAACATGTAATAGTTAGGTAGTGATAATTCAGCATCGGAGACGTTTTTGTTGCACCATGTCTCAGTCAAAAAAACTATGTCTGGTTGCTGAGACGAAACAAGAAGATAGAGTTCACCCATTTTATTTGCTACACTTCTACAATTAATTAATAGACAATGAAGATTGATTTTAGACTTTGGAGAAATTATTGCTTTCAATAGAATGAACATTGTTTACAACTGAATTATTAAAAAAGTTCTGGGAATTAAATCTATGATTGATACTTCTATTGGGTGTTGAACTGTTGGAACCATTAATGTTAATAGTGTAATTAACTGCATTGTTTGTGACATTGACTATATACATTTAAACTTCTAAGGTGGTCTTGAATTATGATTGCTGATATTATTAGTATCAATTATAACATCAGTGTTGGTAGTTTGGCTTCGATTAGGGCTATCAATGGCCCTATGTTGCTTATGATTGGGGCCAGCTTTAGCAGGTTGGCGGTTACAACTGAGATGGTTAATACGCCGTGGATGGAATAATTCTTGCTCGCCCCAATGTCCGGTCTAAATCAACATACACTGATGAATACATAGGGGCCGTGGTAGCACTACGTACACGTTTAGCGTTGGTAAGTGCATGATAACGCACATTCAAATCAGATAAAGTAACTGAGTAGACGTTGCGATCCGTCTAGACGGAGTTTGCCAACACGATACGCATTGGTAATGATGGAAGTATTGCAGTTGAAGAGATAATAGATGTGTAATCGAACTAGGTAGACGAGATATGGTTTTGTGCCCAAAAAGTCAACCGAATTGCAACTCATTGACTATCTAAATGCTGTAACAAAAATTGTGGATGAAGGGGACTCCGTCTACACAATTTACCTAGATTTTAAGAAGGCTTCGACCGTGTGCCGCACAATCGCTTACTCGTAAACTAGTAGGGTATGGCATTGGTGATCCGCTGCTAAGTTGGATTAGGTCGTTTCTTCAAGATAGGTCTCAAGCTGTAGTCATCAATGGGAATATATCACCAGTTGTTCGTGTCAATTCCGGAGTTCCCCAAGGATCAGTCCTGGGGCCGGTATTTTTTCTTTTTTACTCCAACGATCTAAACGAATCCGTGTTTAGTGAAATATGGATGTTCGCCGATGACTCCAAAATTACGCGACGTATCAATAAATGTTTCTATTGGCTTGACTGTATGAGTCTT
This sequence comes from Trileptium ribeirensis, assembly GCA_030248225.1. NCBI lineage: Eukaryota > Metazoa > Nematoda > Enoplea > Enoplida > Thoracostomopsidae > Trileptium > Trileptium ribeirensis. The sequence continues at coordinate 7,893 of JASANE010003386.1, read as the reverse complement.
CAGTGTGATCTGGAGTCGATAGCAACGTGGACAGACGACTGGCTGCTCGAATTTAATGTTGGAAAACGTGCTACGGTTCACTTCGGCTATCATAATCCTAAATATACATAATATGTCAAATGAGGAAATCCCCTGTGTGCATGCAATATCTGCTTTGGGTGTCAAGATCACGGATACACTGAAACCATCAACACATTGTGCTCATATTATATCTACAGCTAGCAAAACTCTACGTCTGATGGCAAGAACGTGGAAGTTCTGGGATAAAAAGACATTCCTAACACTCTATTACGCACTAGTTCGATCAAAACTGGACTACGCCAGTTGTGCCTGGAACCCATATTATAGACGGGATATAGTGCTCATCGAGGTGTTTAGCGCAGAGCTACCAAACTCATTTCTTCTATTCGACATTTAAACTATGGTGATAGGCTTGCTTGGCTAGGTTTGCAAACACTGGAGCGTCGTCGTTTACGGGATGATATTATTATGGTCTACAAAATGCTGCACGGAGTTGTCGATTATGATTGGACTCGATTATTCTCACTAGCTCCTGTTGTTGGTTCACGACAGCATTGCTTCAAGCTTCGCGTCTATAACACCGTTCGTTTAGACTGTCGCCACAGTTTCGTCCCACAACGCGTTGTTGAGACATGGAACGGTGTGCGGAACATGTTGTGTTGCCTGAAAACGTTGCTAAGTTGAAAACGCTGCTCCACGGCACACATACGGCAGTCACGCCATAGAGTGTCCGCTGCTGCTGGTTGCTCTTTCATTTTCAGCGCAACAACGATCGAACAAAGCCAACCTATTTCCTTATCGGCTTACGCCTCATTCAGATTAATGGTGCTTCATTGACGTAGATACGATATGTGTGACAGTTTTGGGGCGAGCTGTAAGCTATAAGATTCACCGTCACCATTATCTATTATAGTTCAAGGTCAAATCATATGACGCGGAGTAAAACATCCCTGATCAAAAATATTTTTGTCAAAAGCAAAACCATATCCAAATTTTGTCCGTATATATAAATAGTAATATTGTTGAAATATCAAAAACTCAACACAAATCGTTTTAACATTTCACTTAATTAGTTTAATAAACTGTAGGTTGTGAGCTAAAGTTTACAGTTTCAGGAAGGTGATGTGGAATTTGCGCTGTCCTAGTTAGTAGCAAGCATTATATATATCTTCAGCTAAAGCTCCAGATTGTTTATCTGTTCTACTAATTTGGTACCAAAAATATTTAGCCCCGGTACCTAAATTTCACTGGGGCTAAATTTGTTGCGCCAGGGCTAAGCCCCGGTACATCCCTAACTAATATGCTGACATCACGAAAGCGTGTTTTATGCATGGTTTTGTCTGTATTGACTAGAAGAGCATTCAGCGTAAAGAATTTTCAAAGATAGCAAGACTGGTATTAAAGGTTTTCTGATTTATGGTTAAAGAATTAACTAAATGGCTCAAAGCATCACAAATATGTATATACCTTAACAATGTATAGCCATAACTTACTACTATCTTCCTAATTAAAGCCTAGGGTTAAATAATTAGCAGTACGTACTGGTGATAGCGTATTTGCTTTTAATAGTCAGTAATAGTTCATGAAATCGGCCCATCGGTTTGTCAGCCATCCGGGGACAGTTGCATCAACTCACAAGATCTTTAATAACGTGTCAGCTAATCTTAATCGCAATCGCTATTATCGAAGTTAATGCTGTGGTCAGCCATCCGAAGATTGCTGACTGTGTAATTCTAAGGAACTAGGCTCAGTTCATGCCATCCGGACAAAGATACGTGAACTTCACAAGAGAATTAATAGAATTAGACATACCTAAACCTTGAAACTAATAGAAAATAAATAAATAAGTAGCTAATAGAGTTAGAGCGTAGTCGCTTAAACGGCAATAAAAATCAGAATCAAAATTACTGGTGAACGTACTGTGAGCTAAATTGTAGTAGAAAAAACGTGCCGTACTTGTTCTTTATACTTTTGAATAAACGTTTTGTTTGCCGGCTTTGGTGATTTACTGGCTTAATCCGGAGTGAGTAGAGCTAGTCACGCGCATTGCTCAACCGTTTCGCATCGTCGTAAAGCACAAGCGCACGTCAAAAGAACGCGGGCCATATAGTTCCCCACCGGCACACTACTGGTCACACCTCGAACGCTACATCTTCGGTGACAAATCGCGTCCCATCCAACTCCCACCCCATTCTAAACATAAGAAAATATCATGGAGGTTGTGCAGCGCGCTAACTCACGCTGATGTAAACTAGTGGCTGTCGGAACGCGAGTTCGTCACCGGACGCTGTCGGTAAGCATCAGGCAGTGGGACCCGATGTAGCGTGCAACAAAAGTTTTCAATACAACTTTCTCTTCTTTCTTCGCTATGCGCCCTGTGGACCTTGTTTCTTCTATTGTCATTGAACACAACTGAAAGTCTTATTTTAATTCGTCAGCTTAAGTTTGTCAGGTCCAGCTTCCCCCGGTTACTCAATTTGTCTACAGTTCACCAGCCATCGTATTTTCTCAGTTGTTTTTAACTGCAGTGGAGGAAGATTACGTACGTCAACTAACATCAAGCAATAGGAAATATGCTCATTGGATTCGCTTCCACCAGTCTTTATCAAAGAATATCTTGAGCTGTCCCATAATCGCAGCTGTAATAAATGATTCTATTAACAACAAGGAGATGTCAGACCGCGAAAAACCCCCCGTCGTGGCACCTAAATTGAAAAAACCAGAAGCCGACGTCTACGACATGAACAATTTTCCTCTACCTGTCATTTCTGTCAAAGCTGATTGAGGAGGTTATTTTCGTCCAGCTGTCCAAGCATATTAAAAATAGCGATCTCTTACCAAATTACCACTCTGCCTATAGGAAAGGCCATTCCACTGACAGGACATTCCATTTCTGAAAATTTGCAGTGGCATTCGGAATAACTTGGACAAGAGGCGCACCGTTATTCTGGCATCTCTAGATCTCTCGTCAGCTTTTGATACTGTCGACCATAATATACGCATGCAACGTCTGCGATATCGGCGTATCATAGTCATCTCTACAGTGGTTCGGGTCTTACCTAACCGGCCGCCGTCAGCTGGTCTGCATTGGAAACTCGCGGTTCACTCAGAAGGATCTGTCCTCTGGAGTTCCTCAAGGTAGCGTGCTAGGACCACTTCTGTTCAACATATATACAACGCCTGTTGTCGAGGTAATCACAGCGGCCGACCTTTACGTACACTGCTACTCTGATGACATCCAAATTTAAAAACACTTCGACCCCAAAGACTCAACCGAAGTCATAAGCACACTACAACGCGTATTTGCCCTTCTATAAAACTGGTTTTATGACAATAAGCTCAAGTTAAATAACCTAAGTAATATACTTTAGTCGGAAAGACATATACAAGCCATGTCTACACATTGACAGTACCGTAATACAACCATCGGACCATATAATTATCCTGAGTGTATTCCTTGACAGTCGTCTATGTTTCGACCGTCATATAATTGCTATGTCGCGTCGCTGCAGCTGGCAACTTCGTGAAATAGGCCGAATGCTGCGGCGGTTAGACGAACATACAGAAAAATGAGTCGACTGAGCAATTGTCATATCTCGACTAGACTACTGTTTTGCAGTATGTTCTAGTCTCATACATTTCCCCGGCGACGCCTGCTCCACATTGCAGCCCGGATGGTGTCACAAACAAACAGACGTGAACACATTACTCAGATTCTCCGACGACTCCACTTTCTGCTTATTGAAAAGCGGATACAGTACAAAATGCTCGTTATCCTCTTCAACGCCATCTCTACTGGCACACCGTCGTATATATGATATGGTCAAACTATCAGTGCTGCCACGCCTAGCGGCTTGCCGCATACTCAGCGTCGACGTTTAGCGCAGCGACAGTTTCAGCTCCGTTGCACCACTTGCATGGAATAACCTGCCATCAATCCTGCGTGATTACAATTGCAAAGTTTGAATATCGACTGAAACCCTTCGTATTTCCAACAGATGATAGAATATGACATAATAGCATGTTGTTAGCGTTTGCGCCTTCGTAACATTTTTAATGAAATTGGCGCATTATATACCCGTCATTATTATATTATTATTATTAGAGGTCAATGCTGCATTAATTAATCCAAAACCATTGAAGCATTTGCCTTGGCATAATAAATCTAAACAAGCGTTAATAGATTTGACCGTTCAATTCGAAAACTGTGTGAACACTGAACTAAGAAGGAAATAAATTTTTTTAAGTTTAAAGGAAAATTATGCAAATTAGGTTGGCTGGAAAACGTAAACTTAGTACAAATAAAAACATAAACAAATACGCACACAACTTATGAAACAAAATTGACACAGCTGCAGATTCATATAATATGGAAGTCATATGTAAGAGTGTCAGTGTTATGCGTATTATGTGTATATGTTACCTGTTACCTGCCCCTGACTAGCCGGGGTGTCCAACCATGAACCAGATCACGCCAAGTATTTCGATCGGTGGCCACCACCTCCATAGCAGGAAAGGGATTTAATCGCCATTGGTTCGCTGGACTGTGGCGAAAGGCATACTCGAGGTCTTTTGCCCATTGTCTCTTCCATGTTTGGAGCGCTCGACCGCGTGGACGTTTCCAATCATCCGGGTTGTCCACCATAAGAAGCCGTTTAGGTATATTAATATTAATACCGCCACGCACCAGGCGAAGACATCGACGCTAGATCTTGTGTAGACGTTCGATACCATTGGCGTATTGCGGTAACCAGACCACTGCGGCATATTCCAAAATGGGAAACTCTTTATAGATTGGCACAATTACGTTAGCCTCTTCAGATAACAATCTTTGGCGCATTCGGCCGATTCGAGGATTGGCTTTAGACTCAGTATAATAAAGGTGAGATTTCAAACACAGATTCGCGTCACAAAATACTCCGAGGTTTCTGATACAACGGACTTGTGGAATACATACTCCGGGTAACTGGTAATGGGGTGGGGATTGGTGTTGCCCGCGAATACGCAAAGAGCACACTTTGACGGCTTTAGCTCAGGTAACACTAGCTGCATGTGTTTACGTTGCGGGCGCGTTGCTGAAACGAAACGGCATAAGTCATAAATCAAATAAGCCGTTTTGGAGCAGATGAATGCTGTTTCTTCCTTGTCGATTTTGCGGATTGGGATTTGCCCAAACCCAAAATTAAGATCAATGACGAAACATAATTTGCACCGTTAAGCGAGTCTACAGTATATTCGTGGCAACATAAAGCTATCTTTTTTAGTTATCGAGTTTAATTCTTGATAATCCAAGCAAAAACGCTTTGAACAAACTTTCTTATTTGTGAGCAAAATCGGAGATGCCAAGGAATTAATGACTGACGAATAATATTCTGTTTCTTGCACTTGACGTAATGTCTCGGTCCTATCACAAAACATGTGAGGTTGCCATTGAGCCAGCATTTCTACTATTGTTTCGATTCGGTGTTCCGCTCGGACATTAACACCGATATCGCTTGTGCCCATTGAAAAACATCACGGTAATTGAAAATAACAATGGCTAACTATGTTTTAACGCATTGGTCGGTATTAGTCGTATCCAACTGTACATCTGTTGGCAATTCCACCTAAGCGTCCAACTGGTATTGCCTTTTATATACGCGCTTTGGGCAACTCCTAAACGTCAATGGCACAGCATTGTGCATGCCCAATCCTGCACCGACATCGTTGGTTACACAAAAACTCGTAACCATGCGTAGCTTATTTCGATGGCGTGTCCTGAATTATACATAGAGCAAAGTTGTCTAGTCTACGCTCCATGATTTACAAGAACATTGAGTTTGGCGCAGTTTACGCAAGCCTGTACAGCGTAAGACATTTTTACCGCTGGGAGTCCAAACAACCGAAACCGACGGATAAGGAAATATCTTACCTTCCTCAGCCTCTTCAAAGCTGCATTAAGTTTAATGTAAATTTATTTTTCAAATATTTTAAATCCACAGTGCCTTTATTTCGTCCTTCATCAGTTTTACTCTATAATTTTCGAAGACTAATTTCCGGATCCGGTTTAAATGTACTATTCTGGTACATTTCAGCTCCGGTTATTCCCTCGGGTTGTTAATTATTGGATAATATTGTGTCGTATGTGTTTATATACATGTATTTTGTCTCTTGTTTAAATTTTGTTTGTTTTTATTTGTTTTACCTTTTTTGCATAAAATTTTAAGTTTATACTTATATATAGAGTCGATATAGTTTTAATTTGAAGAAATGGTAACGAGCTCTAGTCACAAATCAACGAGTCTGTAAACGTTTTTCGAAGCGTAATATGGTGGCTTTCCTAAACACCTCCAACGTAGGGGAATCGAACTGGGGGCCAGAAATTCGTCTTCCCCCAGCTCGAATTGCGGGCATGCTTCAGCTGAATTGGTGAGCTGAAAAAAGCGAAAATGGCATAAATGGCTGATTCATATTAAATATACAATAATGCATATTATATAGTGAAACTATAGATTGGACGGCAATTATAGTGTTTTTAACCCCGCAACTCGAAAATATAGGATTTTTAGTTCCATGAGGAAAAATTTACATGTTTTTTGCTTCGCAGAGAAAAATTGGCATAATTCATTTAGAAAAATACCTGTGGCGGGTGAAGTAGATGGAAGCCAAAAAATACCTAAGGGCACCTGGGGAATGCCGAAATACCTAGGGTGCCCCTGTATAAGTTTAAAATAAGAGGATATGAATTGCGATATAACAAGAGACCTTAACGTTTTCTTCAAATTTCAGATTTATTAATTTTATAATGCGTGATGATCAGTCGGAGCGAAGAAACCACTACAGTGGCGAATCAAATGACGAGTATGGGAGTATGAAAGTGTTCCACGCTAGGTGCGCTTATATAATGCGAATTTTATTTTGTCTTAATATTCAATTTTTCATATGTGAAATTAAATTTTTCCATAATGCATATGACATATTCATAATGAATATATATATCAATTTTTTCTGTCGTTATTTTTAAAATGAAGTATAAGTAGCGCAAACCTCCGATTTTAGACATTTCCCTACTGTGCAAAGTTTGCCATTCTGCCATAAAACTTGTTAATACTCAATTATTAATTTTCTCGTGACTATATTTTTTAAGTTACTCATACATTGTATATAACGGTTTGCACCGATTAGATGTACACAAAAGTAAAATGTTTGTTGTGTTGAATATCTGATTTTCCCAAATGTGTATATTCAGATTAACTGATTCTCGCTAATTCCTTTATGTTCCGATCCTTGCTATGTTGCGTTGTTGCCAAAAACACGTTTAAAAATAAATATCCAGGGAATGTTATATACGTTACTATCAGGGAGTAACCGGGATTCCGGTTCCGGCGAAAATCGTGTTCCGGTTGCGGTTCCGGCAAAGGGCAAAAACCATACCGGAACCGGAATTCCGGTTTAAAAATTTTGTTTGAAATTTTCCGTTTTTTGCTTCATCCTGTAATCCAAACATATGTAATATATATTATACAATGATCAAGCTCCAATACAACCAAGCAAAAGAAAAGATTAACTAACCAATTTGTCGTGTGAAACGTAAGTAGGGCACATAATTTGAGCAGGAATTTTTCATAATAACCTGCAGGAGTTTGTTAAATCAAAGTCAGGTCGATGCTTGTAGCAGCTATTTTACACATCCAGAAGTCTGTGGGATACGTTTGAATTAAACCGGTCCAACTCGGTAACAGAGTATGGCTTACGCAGAAGTACTTAGGGTATGCTTGGCTAACATAAATTGCGTCAAGCACCCGCCAGTGCGCTTGCAAACTTGCTAAATCAGTCTAAATTGAAGTAAACTAACGTTATCTGCAACGCAGCCAGAAACTGCTTTCTTGGCAA
>JASANE010003385.1:0-49988 GCA_030248225.1 Trileptium ribeirensis | reverse complement strand
TATTTTATATCCTACTTGTTATGCGACATTCACATTAAGATGCGTGCGCTCACTGCACACGGTTACGCGAGAACTGCAGTGGTCGTTACACTGCAGTTGTCGTTGCATTGTAATGACAATGTTATCAGTCGCTACAAGCTTCGTGCAACAGATGACATTTCTGAACGATGCTTGTAGCGACCATATCAGTTGATGGTACACTGTTTGTAACAACATTGTTTAAAGCTGCACGCTCAGTGTAGCGACAACAAATATTGCCGCACGATGGTGTAACAAAGAATAACATCTCAGCACTACAGCTGTAACAACAACCGTAGCAGCTGCACGTCGGTGTATCAACATTTGAGAACTACATACGCCGCGTTTGTTACATGAACCCAAATTGTTGAACGCTGGTGGGGTAATCAGTAGTAATATCTGTGAAGTGCTAGTAATTAAATCAAAGTACCAGCACGGCGAGTAGCGACTAGATAAGCGCTTCGCGATGATAACGAGCCTTAAACCCGTGGGAGGCTTAAACCATAGTATTGCCACAAAATAGCGTGAAAATATAAGTGTACTGTCAAGTTTTGCGAGATTAGTGCTGTAATGGCATGCAGTGCTGTGCCTTTGCTGAGTCAATGGTACGCTGTGGCAAAAAAGATACTATAACACAGTTAGATGTCAGTTACGAAACAACGAAACCTTATGGGCCTTATCAGCATCAACTTACAAAATTAGCCGAATATCAGCCGTAATGATTGAACAGTTGAAGAGATATACTCCTCATTGCATAAAAAACTCAAATTTTTAATTTACATGGAGAATGTATTCTATGAAATGAAACCAATATCGCACAGATAGCTCGATATGGTGTGGAGACATCGCTTTTTTCCAATTTTGCATCTTTAAAAACATTTTAATCAAACCCTGCTTAACCAAACCAGGTTAAATAACGACAGTAGCAGAACCTAAGGGCAGACATATAGAGAATAGATTGCTCTACAAAATGATACTGGTGCCTGGTAACACCCATATAGCTAAGATAAGATTTGTCAGTTTCGCTTATTTTGGGTATTGTGAGCCCATTTGAATCTCGACAAATCTCACAATTTAAAGAAACCTGCGTAGAAACACATTATATATAGCCTTACAGACCAATGTGGTTCTCGCGTAACCGTGTGCAGTGAGTGCACGCATCTTAATGTGAATGTCGCATTAGAGAATATAACTTTGCTACTAACATTGTGTTCGCGCTGGTCCAATTATTTCCAGGTAAAATTCCTTAACAGCTAGCATGGTCTGAAGGTGGTTCGATTATGGTCATTGCCAGAGCTATCTGATCGCATAATAATGTCATCGAGAGTTGCAAATTAGCAGTTGAGTCAGTCTTCTTTTTCAGAGCAGCTATAAGCCAACCAGTAACAGAATGCACAAAATCGATATTTTCAAAATTTTGACAGGGTAAGTTTTAGGTATCCATCAGTACTTAACTAAATCTTTAGATATAATCCAAATTAGGACCAAACAGGAGGATAAATATTTTCCAGAAAATATGTTGGTGCTACATAGAACCTACAAATTAGAAAAATGACTGTTGCTAAATTCGATGAACGCAGTAATTTTTAGTGCAGGTGCGCTGGTCGTGTTATACAGTAATTACCCTGTAATTTGTAAATTTGTGGGTGATAGTACATCGCAAGCATCCAATCATCAAGACTAGTTATATTGTAATTGTTGGCGAAAAAATTATTGCCCTGTTTCGGTTTTGAAATGGACCCTCTATTGGACAAGAATTTTGATATGACCATGACAAAGTGTGGATTCAAAAATGTCCTGTTTAACAGCTCTATGAATCTAGATATTATTACCAACAAACATTTTTCAGGTTCCCAATAATCCTAAACATATTAAACAATTCGTGCTCGCTGGTGCCAAATGGACCCAACGCACATTCAGTTATGTTAAATGAGTTTGTGGTGTCGTGTGTCTGCAACGTGAGTTGTTATTTGCACACCCTTGGAGGTCACAAAGTATTTGCGTCTAGATAGCTCAGTGGTTTCAATGCGTATTGCACAATCCAGGTGCGATACCTGCCACTGCCTTGAGTATTCCAAACATTACACGATGCACAAATTAATTTTTGGATCCAAAAATTAATTAGCAAAATTTTTTTAATTTATTGTACTGAGTATAGACAAAACGGAGCTGGAGAAGCAGCCAGATATTGAAAAATCGGAAACAGTCATTGATTAGCGAATGAAACCAACAAACTAAAAATCCGAGCTTAAATATATATTTTACAACGATCAGCTAAAATAGCTAGTTTGCTCCTAGGTAATAACAAACATTTTGGTTTGGTAAAAGTATATTAGCTAGCAAAAATAATTGCTGTTTTGGAATGCAGACAACAGGTGTGATTTGTTATTTTATTAAAACCTGATATCATAAAAATCGCTTCTATCAATTCAGCCGGTTAAACAATTCAGCGTAAAAGTTAAAATTATAAATCTCAGAAAAACTACATCAACATACAAAGTTGAACATATCGTTTTCAAATACAGAACGCGTGTTACAAGCTTTAAATACAGTTGAATCTAGAAGCATACGAAGGTTATGTACCAACCTGTGCTACATTACATTGCCCTTCCAATAAAACTCATGTTTATATGTTATACATTGAAGTTAAGCTGAAACTATTGTTGTCCCCAAAGGTAGTTAAATTTATGCAAAAACAAAGTTTTGGATGAAACATGTCTGTAGTTGTGTATTTAAAAAATGTAGATACATATATCCACTGTGAGTTTTAGAAGTACGTTAATTCAATTTTAAGTTTAATTTTAAAATTGTTAGATACAATTATATTTTATAGAATAGGGCTACCAACCAATTCCGTAGGAGAAACCATGGTTCGGAATTTTAAGCAATAATTGATTATACTATTGCAAAAGTGTTTTTGTTATTATTTTATTAGAAGTGTCTATTTTATTATTTTTGTTTCTAATAATATTAACATAGCACTGCGGGGAAGAGCATTGACAGCATCCAGATTGAGAATGTTTTAATAGACAACAGGATTTTTATGATGAAATAAGAGGGCCATATAAAATTTGATTCAAGCGAGAAATGCTAGCACAACAAAGACGGGCTTGGAACTGTGGCACTGTGAAGAATTTCGCAGAAGCTGCGGGTTATACGATTATACTGATCAGTCGGCTTTAACTTAAATTACAATTTTGTTTTGTCATTGACAAGGCTTTTGCGAAGCAAATCAAATACTAAACAAATTCCTTCACTAAGCACACATTTTGATCACTCCAACAACTTGTGCGCTGTACATCATTCAAAAGTGGAGGACACCAGGGAAAATTTAGTGAGCCGTACCCTCTCATGAAGCGACCCTGTCCAACAATGTTTCAAACCGGGGCTTGAAAACAAGTTTCTTAAGCACATTTATTAATATTTGGTATCTTGCTTCTATTATGGCGAGCTCTTTGCTGCAACATTACGTTTAAATTTGACAACCCGTGTCCAGTTGAAAAGTAGCAACATAATTTAGCTTTTGTGCGTGATATTTGTGTACTCAGAAAACCATGTACCACTATTTTGAACAAAATTATCTTACGTGCGAGAACAATCAGGTGCGGCGATGTTAATTATCCGATGTTAAGAAAAATTTAATTTACATACTCTTTAGTCGTAGATATCAGTTATCCACCGCGTTATCTGCAGTCGTTGGTTTGCAATATTCTGCTGCAAAGACATATTATTCCAAGCTTAAAATGTAGTTGCCCAAACATTAGTTTCGTTCAAACTTATTTCCATCACAGCAGTATATCATGCATCGACACCACCGCACAATTACCCGGCTCAGTAAAGCGTTCTTTCCTCTATAAAATGAAATAAACGACTTTGGTAATCCCGTTTTTGATAAGCATAACAATTATAAATTAATGCATCAAAATATCAGAATTGGAAAATACTGGCTTAGCAACCCGTCTTTTGGGCTAACATACAAAATAAACTATAATAAGGTATATGACCTCAGAATGGCTGACTTGTTATAATTTGTCTTAGATATTCGAACTATATATATGTTTATAGTGTAATTCGTATTTAGTTCAATGTTTTATATTCAGAGGTTAAACAATGATACCTGGCTTTCAGACTAAAATCAGCTTGTTGTTGCTATATGACTTGAATTTTCACACTTATTGTAACCATAGCCTGTGCGTCATTAATATTGATATACGTCAAGAACAGCTTCTGTGAAGCAGCAACCCAATTATATCCAATTATACATTTTGGGTAGCAACCTATGTAAATCACGTCGTGGACATTTGTTATATCTGTATTGCTATCAGGATTCATTTATCCTGTTCACATTACTAGATTTTGACAGACAGCTCTGTTTAAATAACCAGGAAATTTAAATAGATTTTAACACGAACTGTGTGCACCAAACTCATGTGGTTTCAGCTGACGAGCAGTTCTGCTAGTAGCACAATCTACCTTCTGAAAATACAGTTTCATCGAATTTTGTTTAAATAAAAACATTTATCTTCGTAAGAGGCATATTTGTCAAATAAGCCATAAGTGCTATATCAGAATTAAATACAAAATACATCTCACATGTCAGCTAGGTGCGAGTAAAGTGTCTCACCACTACTGTCACCTCAGGATTTGTTGAGGATAAAATATTTTAAGGCATCATTAATTTTCCTTGCCTATCCTGTAACCGAATTTGCTCTATCTGAACTTTTCTTTAAACCTTATGTGATGGTGAATAACACCAAGTAACATATTTGGAGGCATAGAATAGTATAAGAATAAGTATAAGAAAATATTGTACAATCGGCGTTGTATTGGTTTTGTGCTTGATGTTTTCCAAGACTGTTCTTATTAACTAAAAGTCATATGTATTTGTGTAGTGGTCCGTTTATTGTAGTGTAGCACAGCAGATGTCCGTGAATATGTGCACTGGATAAGTATATATCGGTACATACACATACTATATATTTACCGTTGTGTTTACGCTAGGCACACTGAACAATAATTCCGGAAAAAAGGCACCAACAATTAATTCCTAAAGTCACAAATGAACCCGCCGTCTCGCTATGTCATCTAGACAACAAGGGTAAAGCCTGGCGTACGAACTATTAAAACATAGATTGTTGTCGGTATTATATTTAAACAAAGATATATTCGTCGTAAAGTATTCAAAAATAGAAATCAAAGTACGATGTTTTGTAAAAATTAATAGTATTAAGTACATTTGATATCTTATACAAGTCCTCGAGAAATTTTTGTTTCAGGTCTAATTTATTAACCCTTTCATGCCCGAATTAATTTGAGTATCGTGCAATGTTTGACAAACTCAAGCCTGCGCCAGGGATCGAACCCGAAACGTACGGTTGAAACTTGTGTACACAAACCACTGAGCTATCGGAGAGCTGTCGCTCGGTTCCTTAAGGAACCTCACAATGCGAGCGAATAACAACGCACGTTCAAACGTACAATATATGACAAACTCAGTAAACACAACGAGTCGCAATCTGCGTTGGGTCCATTTGGACCTTACGGGCATGAGAGGGTTAATGGCTCGAGGAAGTAAGCTATTTTTGTCTATGGACTGCATATAAGGCTACCGTTGTACAATAATTTGCATTCAAGTTCGCCTATTCCAGTGAGAGAGCAGGGTAACACTATGCGTTATGTTAAGATGACATAGGATGTTCTTGTTAACGTACTAAAGGTTGGCAGAGAAACCATTAAGGACAATTATGTACACTGCACTTTACCTTAAAATGTATTTCCCTTGGAAGTCATATGGCAACGAGAGCGCCTTGCATAAGAAAAATCGTCGTAGCAAACTTAAACTGATGGATAACCCTTTAATAACCCAGCGGTTTCAACGCATCATCTGGTATTGAAACGGAGCGAGTGAAGTGGTCAATGGCACGCATAAATTTTCACTAGTGCTTTTTCGCACATTTTAGTCAATGTGTAATAGAATGTAATTGCGCAGCCAGTTTTCTGTTTGCGCTGTTTCAATGATATTCTGCCCATATTCTCGCGAAGCTTACACCAATTGCAAACATCTTGAATGTGGCCCTTTTGGAACACAACATTTTAGGCTATGACTCACGCCAAAGCCATAAGATTAATAAGTCGATATCATAATGCAAACTTTGCTCAATACGGCTACAAATTTCGACAGAGTAGATGTTTCGAATGTGTAAGCAAATGCTTAACAACAATTCAAAACTGAAATTTTCAATATTTTCGTCAAATTAATTTCTTACTTGTTCGGTGATTATGCTCTTAGAGTTATTTAACACGAGGTTAACTTCGCTGTTTTAAACAAACATTGATGCTTTGCTAACCATCTACTTTCCAGCATCGGTGTAGAGGCTTCCATAATAGTCACATTTTTGCAATATTCATTAATTTAGCTGCACGCTGCTGGCTAGAGTGAGTGTTGTTTGTAGAATACAATGAAAGTAAAAGTATTTATAATTGGGCAGAGTGCATTTAGTACGACAAAAACAAGGTGCCTACGACGTTAAAAAATGATGCTTCGAAAGTAGAATTTTTCGTCAATGTTGTGATTTATTCAAACGTTTTCGATTTTGTGACAGCTAGAAGAACAAGTATACGAACTTGCGAGTTTCGTTATGTGCGAAAAGTGGCGTCAGCGCAGTGTAGTGCAATGGTAACTTCTTAATCCTTCTTTAAAGTCTCGTAATAACAATAACATACAGGCAATATATGATTGCTGACGCTACGATCGTTCTCATCACGTCTCTTAAATGCTTCATGAACATTTTCTTTTGTCGCATTAAACAGCCATGAAAACCTGTACATATATTCCAGCCGTCTATAAAAATTTGACCGGTTTCGTCCAAAAATTTAAAACGTTGATCCACTTGCGACGTTCTAAAGTGTTAACGACGTATCCAAATGAAATGAGCCTGTGTGACACTTTAAAGTTTGAATAGCGCCATACCTCAATTTTCGATTAAAGTTAATGAAGAAACTTACCCTGTCAAAATTTTGAAAATATCGATTTTGTGCATTTTGTTACTGGTTGGCTTATAGCTGCTCTGAAAAAGAAGACTGACTCAACTGCTAATTTGCAGCTCTCGATGACATTATTTTGCGATCAGATAACTCTGGCAATGACCATAATCGAAACACCTTCAGACCATGCTAGCTGTGAGGGAATTTTACCTGGAAATCATAGGAGCAGCGCGAACACAATGGTAGTAGCAAAGTCATATTCTCTAACAAGTCGGATATAAAGTACATACGAAAATCCATCGATCTATTGGAAAGTTAGTAGTTTCAGAGATTGACAAAAACATTTTTTCAACGTTCAGCAGTATTTAGTACGCTGTAGCCGTCCATTGCAGTTTTTTATGAATTAAAATTACTTTAAAAATTCTGCCTTATTAATAATATAAACGCTAAAACACATGAGATTCATATATCTGCGGGCTGACGGACAATGAAATACACACTGTATCGAATTCAATCTGATCAGAAGCTAATCATGGCAGAACTCATGGTGTATATGTCTACGCCACCTTCTGTATTCAAGCCGGGCTACTACTAACACTGAATTTCGTGACTCATTATATGATTATCATTCGTCCCTAGCATCATAATTCTAAAAGTGTGCAACGATCTGATTTATAACTTAATTTAGCAAAGGCATTTTCTCGCTGGACTTCGCCCATACAACCTCCTTTTAGAATAGATCTCAGTATAATCAGTAAAATGCAAGCGTATTGTGACGCGTTTCCACTAGCTAAAACGACAGTTGAACTTTGTCTAATTCATTCGCGTAGGCTGAAGCATAATTTCGTAGAGCCGCGATTCTATCAACACTATCCACAGCTTTATTCTTGTAAATAAGTTATGAAAATCGTGAATACCAGTACAAACAATAGAGGAAGACACATGTCACAATTCCCTGTTCTATCTAGGTCTTTCGAGGGCTTCTCTTAGTCCCTTAAGCTATTTTTAAGTTATAATTGATCTCCTGCTCTAATTTCATGATGCTAATGAGTAGAATAACTCGAACCAATTTAGGAAATATTACAAAATTAACATGATGCGAAGAACCAAATTTATCAATGGTAATTTTTGCCGGGTAAGTTTTAGGTATCCATCAGTACTTAACTAAATCTTTAGATATAATCCAAATTAGGACCAAACAGGAGGATAAATATTTTCCAGAAAATTTGTTGGTGCTACATAGAACCCACAAATTAAAAAAATGACTGTTGCTAAATTCGATGAACGCAGTAATTGTAGTGCAGGTGCGCTGGTCGTGTTATACAGAAATTACCCTGTAATTTGAAAATTTGTAGGTGCTAATATATACATCGCACGCATCCAATCATCAAGACCAGTTATATTTTAATTGTTGGCGAAAAAATTATTGCCCTGTTTCGGTTTTGAAATGGACCCTCTATTGGACAAGAATTTTGATATGACCATGACAAAGTGTGTATTGAAATATGTTCTGTTTAACAGCTCTATGAATCGAGATATTATTATTACTAACAAACATTTTTCAGGTTCCCAATAATCCCAAACATATTAAACAATTCGTGCTCGCTGGTTCCAAATGGACCCAACGCACATTCAGTTATGTTAAATGAGCTTGTGGTGTCGTGTGTCTGCAACGTGAGTTGTTATTTGCACACCCTTGGTGGTCACAAAGTATTTGCGTCTAGATAGCTCAGTGGTTTGAATGCATATTGCACAATCCAGGTGCGATACCTGGAAATGCCTTGAGTATTCCAAACAGTACACGAAGCACATATTAATTTTTGGATCCAAAAATTAATTAGCAAATTTTTTAGTTTATTGTACTTAGTATAGACAAAATGGAGGTGGAGAAGCAGCCAGATATTGAAAAATCGGAAACAGTCATTGATTAGCGAATGAAACCAACAAACTAAAAATCCGAGCTTAAATATATATTTTACAACGATCAGCTAAAATAGCTAGTTTGCTCCTAGGTAATAACAAACATTTTGGTTTTTTTTTTTTTTTGTTTTAACTTTTTTTTTTTTTTTTTTTTTTTTTTTTTTTTTTTTTTTTTTTTTTTTTTTTTTTTTTTTTTGTGAATGTTTGTTGGTATATATCTATTATAACTGTAAGGAATTTGATTTTGTATGTATATAATTTGTATAGAGGGTATTTAAGAAAGGGATATTTTAGATTATATATATTTGATGATTGGATGTTGATGTTATAATTAAATTAGGGTAATTTTATAGAAGGTGTAAATTTGTTATGATTAGATATTTTCTATTTTTGTGGTTCTATGTAGATATTTCTGGAATATTATTCTGTTTGGTTATTTGGATTATATTAAGATTAGTTGTTGATGGATATAAATTTGTAATTTGAAATATATTTTGTGATTCTGTTTGGTTGGTTATAGCTGCTCTGAAAAGAAGATGATCTGTAATTTGATTATAGATTATGATAGATAGCTCTGGATGAATAATGATTTTAGAATGCTAGCTGTAGAGATTTTTACTGGAATAATTGGAAGCGAAATGTAGTAGAAGTTATATTCTCTAATGGAATAATAGATGCTGTTGGGTTGGAGACATTGGTCTGTGGTATATATATGTGTTTCTGGTTTTCTTAATTGTGAGATTTGTGGAGATAATGGGTAATAAAAATAAGGAAATGAAATTATTAGTTATATGGGTGTTATTTTGAGAAAATTTCTATATGTTGTAGTGCCTGCTTGTATATTTAGCTGAGATTGTTAAGTGTTTTTAAGATGAATGGAAAAGGATATTATAAATATAGTTATATGTCGCTATCTGGTTATTATAGAGAATAATTCTATGTAATTAAATTTGAGTTTATGATAAGGAGTATATATTTACTATTCCTGCTGATATGATATTACTAATTTTATAAGTTGATGTAATAAGGAATAGGGTTGTACTGAATCTACTGTGTTATAGTATTTTTTTGAAGCGTAATTGACTAGCAAAGGAAGCTGATGATTAGGCGCTAATCTGAAATTGAAGTACTTATATTTTAACTATTTTGTGGATCTATGGGTTAGGCGGGGTTTAGGTGTTATATCGCGAGCGTTATCAGTGCTTCGCGTGCTGGTTTTGATTTAATTCTAGTAAGAATATTCTTGATTAAGTTAATTTGGGTTATGTAAAAAGATATGTATTTTATAATGTTGATAAGTGAGCTGCTGGTTGTTGTTAAGCTGTAGTGCTGAATGTATTCTTGTTAAATCGTGGGATATTGTTGTCGCTACTGAGCTGAGTTTAAATGTTGTTACAAAAGTGTAATACTGATATGGTCGCTAAGATCTTCAGAAATGTATCTGTTGCGAGCTTGTAGGATATAAATTGTATTAAATGAGAAACTGCATTAAGACTGATTCTCGCTCTTGATGAGCGCGATCTATGTGATGTCGATAAAAGTAGGATATAAAATAATAGAAAATATGATCTATGGAAAGTTATAGTTTACAGATGAAAAATTTTACGTTAGCATATTAGTCGCTGTACTATTGCTTTTTATGAATTAAAATTACTTTAAAATTCTGCTTATAATAATATAAACGCTAAAAAATGAATTATATATCTGCGGGCTAGGAAATGAAATAACACTTATCGAATTATCTGATAAAGCTAATATGGAAACTATGGTGTATATCTGCTTCTTATTCAGGCTCTACTACTATTTCGTGATATTATATGATTATATTCTCTAATATAATTCTAAAGTTGATCTATTTATAACTATTTAGCAAGGATTTCTACTAATTTCATACTCTTTTAATAATCTATATAATATAATGCACTATTGTCGCTTTCTACTAAAAATTGACTTGTCTATTATTCGCTAGGCTGAGATATTTCTAGACGATTCTATACTATCAACTTCTTCTTGTAATAGTTATGAATCTGATAATACAAATAGAGAGAAATGTATTCTGTTCTTCTACTTTGCGAGGGTTCTCTAGTCTTTATAGCTATTTAGTTATTTATCTCTGCTCTATTATATGCTTGAGTAGATCTCGAATCGGAATATTATATATGCGAGCAATCTGCATGGCTTTTGCGGGTGTTTTAGGTATATTAGTCTCTATCTTAATATTCTAGGCGAGAGAATTGTTAGATTGTTGGTGCTTCGCTCTAGTGCTGTTGCTTTCATGCAGTTTTTTAGTGCGTGCGCTGGTCGTGTTATAGTTTACTGTTTTGTGATTTGTCGGTGATGGTGTACATCGCAGATCATTCAGACTAGTTATATTGTTGTTGGCGATATTGCTGTTTCGGTTTTGAATGGACTCTATGGACAGTTTGATATGACGAAATATCGATCAATGTCTGTTAAAGCTCTATGAATCAGATATATACAACAAAATTCAGGTCCAAAATCAAACATAAAACAATCGTGCTCGCTGTGCAATGACCCCGAGTACACTACTGTGTCAATCATTGTATTTGCACACTGAGTCCAGACGTCAACGGCCGACACAGAACAGATCCAAACATACACAAAAAAAACAGAAGACAAAGACGAGAAAGCAGAAGAAGGTGCACAAAAAAAAAAATTGTTGGTAAAAGTATATTAGCTAGCAAAAATAATTGCTGTTTTGGAATGCAGACAACAGGTGTGATTTGTTATTTTATTAAAACCTGATATCATAAAAATCGTTTCTATCAATTCAGCCGGTTAAACAATTCACCGTAAAAGTTAAAATTATAAATCTCAGAAAAACTACATCAACATACAAAGTTGAACATATCGTTTTCAAATACAGAACGCGTGTTACAAGCTTTAAATACAGTTGAATCTAGAAGCATACGAAGGTTATGTACCAACCTGTGCTACATTACCTTGCCCTTCCAATAAAACTCATGTTTATATGTTATACATAGAAGTTAAGCTGAAACTATTGTTGTCCCCAAAGGTAGTTAAATTTATGCAAAAGCAAAGTTTTGGATGAAACATGTCTGTAGTTGTATATTTAGAAAATGTAGATACATATATCCAATGTGAGTTTTAGAAGTACGTTAATTCAATTTTAAATTTAATTTTAAAATTGTTAGATACAATTATATTTTATAGAATAGGGCTACTAACCAATTTCGTAGGAGAAACCATGGTTCGGAATTTTAAGCAATAATTGATTATATTATTGCAAAAGTGTTTTGTTATTATTTTATTAGAAGTGTCTATTTTATTAATTTTTCTTTCTAGTAATATTAACATAACACTGCGGGAAGAGAATTGACAGCATCCAGATTGAGAACTTTTTAATAGACAACAGGATTTTTATGATGAAATAAGAGGTCCATATAAAATTAGATTCAAGCGAGAAATGCTAGCACAACAAAGACGGGCTTGGAAATGTGGTACTGTGAAGAATTTCGCAGAAGCTGCGGGTTATACGATTATACTGATCAGTCGGCTTTAACTTAAATTACAATTTTGTTTTGTCATTGACAAGGCTTTTGCGAAGCAAATCAAATACTAAACAAATTCCTTCACTAAGCACACATTTTGATCACTCCAACAACTTGTGCGCTGTACATCATTCAAAAGTGGAGGACACCAGGGAAAATTTAGTGAGCCGTACCCTCTCATGAAGCGACCCTGTCCAACAATGTTTCAAACCGGGGCTTGAAAACAAGTTTCTTAAGCACATTTATTAATATTTGGTATCTTGCTTCTATTATGGCGAGCTCTTTGCTGCAACATTACGTTTAAATTTGACAACCCGTGTCCAGTTGAAAAGTAGCAACATAATTTAGCTTTTGTGCGTGATATTTGTGTACTCAGAAAACCATGTACCACTATTTTGAACAAAATTATCTTACGTGCGAGAACAATCAGGTGCGGCGATGTTAATTATCCGATGTTAAGAAAAATTTAATTTACATACTCTTTAGTCGTAGATATCAGTTATCCACCGCGTTATCTGCAGTCGTTGGTTTGCAATATTCTGCTGCAAAGACATATTATTCCAAGCTTAAAATGTAGTTGCCCAAACATTAGTTTCGTTCAAACTTATTTCCATCACAGCAGTATATCATGCATCGACACCACCGCACAATTACCCGGCTCAGTAAAGCGTTCTTTCCTCTATAAAATGAAATAAACGACTTTGGTAATCCCGTTTTTGATAAGCATAACAATTATAAATTAATGCATCAAAATATCAGAATTGGAAAATACTGGCTTAGCAACCCGTCTTTTGGGCTAACATACAAAATAAACTATAATAAGGTATATGACCTCAGAATGGCTGACTTGTTATAATTTGTCTTAGATATTCGAACTATATATATGTTTATAGTGTAATTCGTATTTAGTTCAATGTTTTATATTCAGAGGTTAAACAATGATACCTGGCTTTCAGACTAAAATCAGCTTGTTGTTGCTATATGACTTGAATTTTCACACTTATTGTAACCATAGCCTGTGCGTCATTAATATTAATATACGTCAAGAACAGCTTCTGTGAAGCAGCAACCCAAATATATCCAATTATATATTTTGGGCAGCAACCTATGTAAATCACGTCGTTGACATCTGTTATATCTGTATTGCTATCAGGATTCATTTATCCTGTTCACATTGCTAGATTTTGACAGACAGCTCTGTTTAAATAACCAGCAAATTTAAATAGATTTTAACACGAACTGTGTGCACCAAACTCATGTGGTTTCAGCTGACGAGCAGTTCTGCTAGTAGCACAATCTACCTTCTGAAAATACAGTTTCATCGAATTTTGTTTAAATAAAAACATTTATCTTCGTAAGAGGCATATTTGTCAAATAAGCCATAAGTACTATATCAGAATTTAATACAAAATACATCTCACATGTCAGCTAGGTGCGAGTAAAGTGTCTCAAAACTACTGTCACCGCAGGATTTGTTGAGGATAAGATATTTTAAGGCATCATTAATTTTTCTTGCCTATCCTGTAACCGAATTTGCTCTATCTGAACTTTTCTTTAAACCTTATGTGATGGTGAATACATATACACCAGGTAACATATTTAGAGGCATAGATTTTTGTAAAAATAGTTTACACATAGGTATGCCGAAACTTTTGGCGTGAGCGTTCCCTAGAAGTTGTTTTTGTAGAATGTTTCAATAATGATATTGAACAGTGCAACACAACATAAGCAGATAAATAGTCTGACATAAGACAAAAACAGTATGAGCTTGAAGAGCTCATTAATATATTGTGACAACAAAATGGCGCAACGCAACAGTTTTATTTTCTCTTCGTATTGTAACAGCCCAAGATTTCTGAGGAACTACATAGGGAATCTAAATGTGGGTCAAAAAGGGGCAATCCTGAACAGACAGGCGGCTGGATACCGGTGGAGCGTGATTCTAGCGTTTTTAGCGTATATGTACCATTGTAACAAATAAACCACATGTTATTGTTATTATCTCCGTTTCCAATCACGCACAACCCGCCCGTTATGCGCAGGCCTGATTTTTCGCATAACACTGGAAATCAACTGAACATGATTTACAGGTATCCGGTCGACACTACAACCAGTACATATGGAATGATATCTTGTACCACAAAGTGTGTGTTTTGAACGGAGGGAACGTATGCGCAAGTGTATAGGTCGGGGACAACGGTCAGAGTAATTTTAGCCATCGTTCTTTCGATTTCGGTGCCCCACTGCTGGTTGCGGTAAGCATACTTATGCATTTTATCATACTGGATATACCGAATGTCACATTATGTAATATATAGTGCGTGCCAGGACTGGTTCGGGGCACTCGTCAGAATTCTCATCAAAATTGGTTGGGATATTTCCTCACGATATAAGTTTCCGGTCCTGGCGCGCATGTCTTGTAGTGCTGGAAAGCGTGCGTGTATGTAAATTATATGGGTTTATGTGCTCCGGTAAAGTCGTGCTGAACTTGGTTGGAAGTTGATCTCTTTTATTTGGGGTGCGCAGAGTCTTAAAATTTTGGGTTCTACGTGCAACTAAAGGAAATATTACGCTTCCCAAGGCTTCTAAATTACCTATTTGGGGCCGTCCAATCCTTGTCTATAAGTACGTAGGGGTCCCCATTTAGGCGCTTAAAAACCATTTTTCTAAGCCCCAAATGCTAACCAAAATAACCATCCCCTCGTAGATCTTTCCTTGTCTGAAATGACACCATAGTAAAGAACCTCGACGCGTTCTCTCAAGCCATGCTGCTTCGGCACGGAGCCACGTTCTACTAAGACAGAAACTAACTTCAGTCGGGCCATCCCAAAGGCAACGTGACGTGTTTTAGCCCGTTGGACGTTACTTCTCGCCCAGCTGTCCGTTGTGCTCCAACGGCGATGTGTTTTTAATATCCAATCAATAGAAAAAGGCCAATCAACATAATTTTGAAAAAAGTTAAATGAGGAACGAAATGGTAATCTCGTAACGGCTTCGACTTGTGTAAATGACCACGAACCTGAGGCTGAAAAAGCGATTTTCGCAGCCTTAGGAAACCACACGAGAGAAGAGACATGGAGTCAACTGCGACCCGGGAGTTTCGCTTCACTTAAAGAGTCATCGAGACCGCTCCCACGTAGTCGAGCTTCTGCCCTGGTGAGATCTTGAAAGTAGCACGAACATCAAAACGCTTACAGAACCTAGAAGTTGATTCTCGAGCCATGCAGCTACGATGAAGGTCCTGGTCAGAATTTTTCTTTTACCGTCGGATACCAGGGAGGGCAGGCAACGTCGCCCTGAGTTCCGGGAAACGGCACTGGCCCACAGCTTATGCATCTCGTTTTGCTCTTCACTCAATCTCGGTGTCAACCATTCTCTGCTCGGAAATGGGAACTTAGGCTATAGGTTGACTAATTGTGGCATGGTGTACGCAGGTGCCGCCATACTCTATTGGCGTATTACACAGTGTAAGCAAAAGTTCAGTAATAGTAAATACATGAGCCTCGAAAAATATCAAGGATTAATAAATAGTTGCATACTGGTAACAGTTAGTGACAGTTTGACGGTGACAAAAAGGGAAGGTGGTTGAGTTTCCACATGTCGGCCAGGTATAGATAGGCCGTGCACTCTGGGAATCGTTGCTCTAGTGATGGGGAATCACCTCACCAATAGTACCATTGTCTCGAGTACCCTACGACGTAAGATATTGCTGTAATCGATACAATTGTTTGTTGTTCTGAAACTTTTTATGTGGTCATGCTTGTGTTTTAAATCAGTGAATAGCTGATGTGATACATTTATTATCTAGCTATGACCAAGAATTTGACAAGGCAACTTTCGGACCAGGTTCGTCATGGAACAAAAAGAAATAAGTCAACTGATAATAAGCGTATAAGACTAGGTGAAGCAGTGAAGTAGTAGGCAGAGGAAAACTATCTATAAAGAACAATGCGGATAGTAAATCGGAAATTATAAGCTTTGGTGTTTAACACCCCACCCTGAAAGGCGTATTCTGACAATACAAAGGACCGTGCGATCGACCCCAGGTGTCCCCAAGTGTTGCCTTTTCTGGCGACAGGACCCGGTAGAACAGTCGGGGGCAACCAAGGGCGAACCCGTACCCACAAACATGGGAGGATGGGGCCGCTAAGCAAGTAAGCATTCTGTGGAATTTGGGGAAAGGCAGATCAGGATTTACTACCCGTGAGCAGGCTTAAGAGTGACCCTCCCTCAGAGAGACCTTCATACCACTAAGAGCGTGGTCCGCTATGCGGGCCAGACCGAACATTTTGGTTAACCCGCCGGAGGCCTGCTCTAACTGGTTCCTTTAGGTCAATTAGCGGTTCACGTCATTAAACACTACGCAATGACACGCACAAATTATTTAAAGTGATTTTCGACTCACCAAAGCCAGCGGCAAACCAAGGTCAAAAAGAGATTTTCGGGGCAGCTAAGTGAGTGGGCTCATCTATTTGAAGACAATACTTGGGAATTTTTGCAATTTATAACAGCTTTTGTGTTAAACAATAATTATTAATACACATGGGAGGATCTACTTGTAACCAGTGGCGGATGCAGTATTGTTCCATGTAAGGGAACAACTGCTATGCCTCATTTTTGACACTGGCAATCAGCTTGTTGGCCCAGAAAACCCCACATCCGACACTAAAACCAACAATAAGCACACATTTAGGTGCATTTCCCACGACTTTTCACCAAATATGAAATTTGGCGCCAACTATAAGCTTATATACTCCAGATTGGGAAGCAGTTGAAAACTTGTTATGTATCATTGGAAAGCCCTAATAAAGCTACATGGAGTAGGCCTATTAGTTTGGGGATACCTCGTTTACTTATTGAGAAAAATCGCAAAAACTGGAGGGGTTGCCAGAAAAATGGGCCAAAATGACGTCATTTTGCCCCATAACTTTTCCCACGGGAAAAAATTCAAAAATCGGGCTCCGCCACTACACCTAAATCGACCATTGCGGTTCGAATGAGCTATCTTGCATCAAAATCCGCCCACCGTTATCGAGATCCAGGTGCGACAGACACACAGACACACACAGACAGGACCTCCTCAACCCCCCTCCAGAGTCAAAATTGAAAATTCTCGTTCCACTAGCTCGCTTCGCTCGCGAGTGGAATGAGCTCGCTTCGCTCTCTCATTGCACTCTAATTCAATTATTTACTAGTGAAGCTCGCTTGCGAGCCAGAATTCGAGTGGTGAGAACAACCCCCCGAAGTCTGTCGTAGAAAGCACACACAAACAAAGCCTACACACAGTACGCAGGTGCAGCATTATATAAACCGTGAGTGATGAGTCATAGTTACGCCCGCCTCTTTTGATAGCCAACGTATGCAGTAGACAAAACATCATACAACGAGTACAAAAACAATGAACTAACAATTTAATCATTCAATAAAACCCTAAATTGACCGTGAAAAGAACGTTAAAGAATTCAAACCGACACTTGAGAAAAATCTCATTTTTCATACCAAGTGTGAAGCAGCAGTGTGAAAAATATTTGCCACACCATATTTTTGACACTGGCAATCAGCTTGCTGGCCCAGAAAACCCATATGCGACACTAAAACCAACAATAAGCACACATTTAGGTGCATTTCCCACGACTTTTCACCAAATATGAAATTTGGCGCCAACTATAAGCTTATAGACTCCAGATTGGGAAGCAGTTGAAAAACTTGTTATATATCATTGGAAAGCCCTAGTAAAGCTACATGGAGTACGCCTATTAGTTTAGGGATACCTCGTTTACTTATTGAGAAAAGTCGCAAAACTAGGAGGGGTGCCCGAAAAATGGGCCAAAATGACGTCATTTTGCCCCATAACTTTTCCCACGGGAAAAATTCAAAAATCGGGCTCCGTCACTACACCTAGATCGACCATTGCGGTTCGAATGAGCTATCTTGCATCAAAATCCGCCCACCGTTATCGAGATGCAGGTGCGACAGACACACAGACAGGACCTCCTCAACCCCCCTCCAGAGCCAAAATTGAAAATTCTCGTTCCACTAGCTCGCTTCGCTCGCGAGTGGAATGAGCTCGCTTCGCTCTCTCATTCCACTCTAATTCAATTATTTACTAGTGAAGCTCGCTTGCGAGCCAGAATTCGAGTGGTGAGAACAATCCCCCGAAGTCTGTTGTAGAAAGCGCACACAAACAAAGCCTACACACAGTACGCAGGTGCAGCATTATATAAACCGTGAGTGATGAGTCATAGTTACGCCCGCCTCTTTTGATAGCCAACGTATGCAGTAGACAAAACATCATACAACGAGTACAAAAACAATGAACTAACAAATTAATAACTCAATAAAACCCTAAATTGACCGTGAAAAGAACATTAAAGGATTCAAACCGACACCTGAGAAAAATCTCATTATTCATACCAAGTATGAAGCAGAAGTGTGAAAAATATTTGCCACACAATATTTGTGACACTCGCAATGAGCTTGTTGGCCCAGAAAACCCCATATAAGACATTAAAAGCAAAAAACACACATTTAGGTGCATTTCCCACGACTTTTCACCAAATATGAAATTTGGCACCAACTATAAGCTTATAGACTCAAGATTGGGAAGTAGTTGAAAAACTTTTTATATATCACTGGAAAGCCCTGATAAAGCTACATGGAATAGGCCTATTAGTTTGGGGATACATCGTTCACTTATTGAGAAAAGGTGCAAAAACTGGAGGGGGTGTCCGAAAAATGGGCCAAAATGATGTCATTTTGCCCCATAATTTTTCCCACGGGAAAAAATTCAAAAATAGGGCTCCGTCACTACACCTAAATCGAGCATTGCGGTTCGAATGAGCTATCTTGCATCAAAATCCGCCCAACCTTTAATTAGATCCAGGTGCGACAGACACACAGACATACACAGACAGGACCTCCTCAACCCCCCTCCAGAGCCAAAATTGAAAATTCTCGTTCCACTAGCTCGCTTCGCTCACGAGTGGAATGAGCTCGCTTCGCTCTCTCATTCCACTCTAATTCAATTATTTGCTAGTGAAGCTCGCTTGCGAGCCAGAATTCGAGTGGTGAGAACAACCCCCCGAAGTCTGTTGTAGAAAGCACACACAAACAAAGCCTACACACAGTACGCAGGTGCAGCACTATATAAACCGTGAGTGATGAGTCCTAGTTACGCCCGCCTCATTTGATAGCCAACGTATGCAGTAAACAAAACATCATACAACGAGTACAAAAACAATGAATTAACAATTTAATAATCCAATAAAACCCTAAATGGACCGTGAAAAGAACATTAATGCATTCAAACCGACACTTGAGAAAAATCTCATTTTTCATACCAAGTATAAAGCAGAAGTGTGAAAAATATTTGCCACACAATATTTGTGACACTCGCAATGAGCTTGTTGGCCCAGAAAACCCCATATAAGACATTAAAAGCAAAAAACACACATTTAGGTGCATTTCCCACGACTTTTCACCAAATATGAAATTTGGCGCCAACTATAAGCTTATAGACTCAAGATTGGGAATTAGTTGAAAAACTTTTTATATATCACTGGAAAGCCCTGGTAAAGCTACATGGAATAGGTCGATAAGTTTGTGGATACATCGTTCACTTATTGAGAAAAGTTGCAAAAACTGGAGGGGGTGTCCGAAAAATGGGCCAAAATGATGTCATTTTGCCCCATAATTTTTCCCACGGGAAAAAAATTCAAAAATAGAGCTCCGCCACTACACCTAAATCGAGCATTGCGGTTCGAATGAGCTATCTTGCATCAAAAGCCGCCCAACCTTTAATTAGATCCAGGTGCGGCAGACACACAGACATACACAGACAGGACCTCCTCAACCCCCCTCCAGAGCCAAAATTGAAAATTCTCGTTCCACTAGCTCGCTTCGCTCTCTCATTCCTCTCGAATTCAATAAAACAGTTTAACGTAAAGCAAGGTGTTACAATTACGACTAAACAGCCCTCGATATGCATGGATTACAAGAATCGAAAAAAGATTTGGTATGCACTGAAGCATGAACAGTTTTCAAATCACATAATATTACACATTGCGCTTTGTCTATCGTACATAATATAGAAACATATGCATTAGCATATATTTTTGGCACTAATTTCGACAGCCAACTCCAGCCTCGACTATACCCCTTTGGAGCGAAAGCCATTAATTTTGATGATACATATTCTGATGCCTTCCCTGCCATTGAAGTTAAGTCGTTCAGGCGGCTAATAAAACGGTAAAAATAAATATGGTTCAAACGCATAAAGGCGTATGTTTGAACCATTTTTAAACGTAAAATTTTTTCAGATTCGTCTGGATAACATTGGTCCCCATAAGTTCAAAGTTTTTGAAAACAATTTTTTCTTGTAAATGTGCAATTTTTGTCACTCGAACTGCATTGACAAGCTGTTGTTGATTGGCGATAAAATTACTAAAACAATTCTTGGGTTCTTTTGGTTATGACTATAAACGCATTCGGGACGACTGTCAGGAGGTTAGGAGTCAGTGGCCCATACCTCGTTTCATATGAATGTTCATGACTCATCAACTCTCGAACAGGCTAAACTGATTTTAGTTCAGTTGATCGCAGTACGATTCGGTATCGAAAAATATTTTTAGAATAGTTGTCGGTTTTAAGGGTAGGCCATTGTTAATTCAAAAAGTCAAAAAATTGTGTATCATAACCATTATCCAAAGTGACATTATCTGACTCGTCTCAATCAGATGATTAATACCGAAATTACTCCTGTACCTTCATAATCCACGACTCTCTGCCGGACCGATATAACAGTAAATATTATGTATATGACTATATATAGAATTTTTCAAGCTTAGTGAGTGCTACAGTTGAAACCAAAAAGTACAAAAACTGTCAATGATTAACGCATAACGCGTCCAGTATCGCCGTATGAAGGTTGTATAACCAAAACATTCATAAAACTTACCATACACTGGGATCTCCATTCGCTGAAACTTTTTCCAGGAGACATGAACTAAGGAGGCCCTGGTTACTAACCGGGCGCGCCCGATTTTGCCATGAGGCATTTTGCCAATAGAAAAACGATTAAAAATCGTGTCAGATACACTGGCAAAACGCTTTTAATGGAAAGAAAAAGTGATCTTGAAGCAAATTTTAGCAAATTTTGCTAAATTTTTGGCTTCAGAACGCAATTTTAGCACAAATTTTGATCAAATTTCGCATACTTTGGACCCAATGGAAACAGAAAAATTTGCCTAGCTGCAACGAACCGGGGAAGAGCCAAAAGATTTGCCAGGGGGCACGAACCGGGGGCATCTGTTTCGAACCAGGGGGAACCGAAAAATGCCAGGCCCCCACCACCCCCACAATTTGGAGAGCCCAGCTACATGCAGCTAAAAGAGTATAAAATGCCGTTTTAATAGCTCGCGTGATAATTTAAGACAATAGTTTCTGATAGCTTCTATTTCTATTGAAACATTTAATTACATTTATCTTAAATACATTTATTTTTGCACAACCCTCTCTAAAACCATTAAAAAAATTTCAGTTACTAAATAGATCAAAAGCGGAAAGCAAAATACAAAAAATATCCCTAAAAACAAAACAGTAAATTAAAACACCTATTCGGGTTGGTTTAAAATTCATTAAAATTAAATTAAAATTGCAATGGAAGAGTCTTCGATAATACGTATTTGTTTCTACGCCGAAAACACCAGAAAAAAATTAATTATAGCTACAACCCAGAATATATATTAGTTGCCGCTTCCAACATAGATTTTAATCTATTTTATACCTCCTGAGATTGTGGCATTATTTTCTAGTCGTAAGATCGCTTTAGCGAAGGTCGAATATTCTAAGACCAACCAATGGTTAAGAAAATATTGTGTGATTTTTCATTATTTAGTTGTCCATTTCATTACCACCTCACTCCCCCTCGTGCTATCTGCCTATTGAAGACTTTCTGCAGAGTCTAATTGCATGCCTATACGCCTTGAACGCATTTTCTAGTTATGGCAGTGATGCGGTTTTCGATAATTAGTAAATAACTAGTTGCGAGCATAACGAAGAGAAACGGAGCGATTCAGGTGGACTCTGCGCTCAACAAATATTTAAAGGTTCTACATTAAGCTTCCCGATCCAATATAATGTGCAAAAGACAATAATGCCTGTAGCAATGCAGCCGTTTTTGCACACATCAAAACCGTGGTAATTACGCTATATTTCTTCATTTTAATGAACAATTTTGAAAATTTTTAAATTACAGCTCACAACAAAAATAAAAATTTATGTGACATTTTTTCACGTTGTGTGCTTTATTTCTTGCCCCGTAGCCGTTGTATTGAACGCATTTCACGCAATTGTGTTCATAGTATTCAGGAGACCGGAAAACTACTGACACAACCTAGTCTTTCATGTCGAACTAAATTAACAAATTTTGATTATTTTGTGTCAAATTTTCTCATTTTCGGTACCAATTTCTGATTAAGTTTTACACGATGAAACCAAAGTGTTTAACGATATAAACTATCCTATAAGAGTAGTTTTATTTCCAACGAGTAACAAACTTAATTAATGGTGAAAAATGTCATTTTTGAGGCATTGTGAAGCATTCTAAATTTGTGTACAGCTAAACGATATTTGAGGAGCACGTGTGTAAGCGTAGAACAAAAACCTACCATTCGTTTCACAATAACGCAAAATTATTTTTATACATTTGCTAAGAGCATCCCATCCCTGCCTCGTGATATTTTTGCTGATTTAAAATTCAAGTTATGATTCGACTCAGCAGCTTAGTAATCGAGGCAAAGGAGCGTAAACCTAATGATGTTGGTTCGAGAATATACACAGAGTACGCAAAAGTTTCACGGACACTTTTATGCGCGTGGTAGTTACGCACATTCAGACGTCCGTAGATTTAACGATTGGGATTAACATGTGCGTAGCAAATTTTATGCGCACCGTAGTATGCGTAGATGAAACTCATACGGCGTTCATGTTGTAGTGTCCCCGCTGTTTGGAACTTTTGTCCCCTTGTAATCGCGATATTACCGTATTGACGGTCAGGGTGACACACATACTGTAAATCAATCGCCGAGGGTGTACGACATATCACTAGCTACTACATTTTATCTTTACAGCATAGTACACATCCTTAGTTACCAATTTCTTAAGACTCAAATGGTTGGATATTTCGTTTTACAATTCTCCAGTATACGGCAGCATGATGCGATTGCTGAACGTACTTTATAAATATCACGACCACAAATAACTATTGCATTTGCCATGGCCAACGACGGGAGTGCTAGGAAGCTGTTTCCCAAGCCTTAAGCTAAATCTATAGGCATTATGATTAGTTGTCAGCCGTGTTTACAAGAGGAGACCGCCGTACTATACCTAAATTCAAATAAAATTCAGTTTCTTTAAACTTTTTCAACTTGCCGTTTTAATTTCAGTCTTTACA
Organism: Trileptium ribeirensis; assembly: GCA_030248225.1. Classification (NCBI taxonomy): domain Eukaryota; kingdom Metazoa; phylum Nematoda; class Enoplea; order Enoplida; family Thoracostomopsidae; genus Trileptium; species Trileptium ribeirensis. The sequence goes on along the minus strand of JASANE010003385.1, from coordinate 26,081 downwards.
AAAATTAGGAAAATTGGGAAGATTTTTGTTGGAACATCAAAAACTCAATACTAGAATTATAATACAACTGGTTTGAATAGCAGAAACACATTTGGGAAATTTATTTCCAGTCGAATACGAAGCCTAGGGAGATGGTGCATATATCAATCCATAAGACTATTTTATGGGCGTAAAGTTTTGTTGTGTTGTGTTGAAAAACCATAAAAAATCCACCCTTCGGCGTAGAGGGTCATGTTCCAGTTTTCGCACAATGCTTGACTGTCTCAATTACTAAGTTAGTCAGATGCTAATTCCAATTCGGCAAGCACGAGAGGCGTTTTCAGCCCATCAGTTGGTTATACAAAAGCAAAACTATATTTGTCAATATGTATAAATTATAGTTGTTGAAGGTCCGTTGGCTTAGAGAGTAGATGGTCTCGGAGTGAGGTCCTGGCAGAGATTTCCAGAGGAGTAAATTCCTGAAATTTTTAGTAACGGAAAATTTTCCTCAATTTTTGGCAATTTGTGATAAATTTTTCGTAAGTTTCCCTATTTTTACCAATTTTACCTAAATTTTTGCATTTTCGCTGAAACTTTCGATATGCCGAGAAGGGGGAGGTCAGGACCCTTCACGGACAGAGGGCTTGAGTGGGAGGGGCGTCCGACCCTTAATGGGGGTAACCCCCATTGACACTTATGGTATATAATATCTACTATTACCTCATAGACATATCGTGATAAAGTGGTTCAGCAACGGTTATATTTTCTTATAGCTCTATACCATATGTTCCCTTACGCGTAGGGGGTTACAACTGAAGGGTCGGACGCAAACAAATAAGAGACACATTGAACAAAATTACAAAAATTAAGCCCAAATATGGTGAACTATGAGAAAAACTCAGGATAGCGGGGGAAATTATAAAGCAATAACCTGAAATTTGTGAACGGCGCGCGAAAACAACGAAAAAGAACTGTAATACAAAAATAAATTGAGTCATCCAATTTTAATAAAGATAATCTTAAAAATATATTGAGTTGTAATGACGTAAAATATATTGAGTGTTAATTTTTTGACAGTAGTCATCCTGCTGATTTGCACAAGTATACCAGTGAAAACGAATTTATCCAAAGCGAGGCCTAAACTGTGCGCTACCAGTAATTTGCATCTGTTAAAAGGTCTGACCCAATATATAGTTATGTAAAGGATTGAAGACATCAATACCATAACCTAAGACGTCACAATTGCTTCAGAGCTAAAGAGGCCAGTACACACAAGTAGAGGAACCGGTTACTAATATTCATTATTGTTTATATATCATTAAAATTTTCCCTCTCGCTCTTGTGAAGTCGTTACCAATAGGAAATTTTTTTACAAAATTTTTGTGTTAGTGAGCTTTTTTGATGAGTAAAACTTGATTCAAGCTGAGTCACGGTCAAAGCTTAAGCGCAACGTCAGCCAGTGGTTTCTAAAACGTAAGATCCTAATTTGATATCAAACCAGCACATAAAAGGATGAATAGCTGATGGTGTCTATGCCAAAAGCCGTACAATATTAAAATGGGACTTCTATTCTGTTTCGTCATAATTGGGCGGCATCTCAGAAAAATTTTCATTTAAAGCGAAAGTAAAAATATATACTTGTGATTCAATAATTATCGTAAACTTTAACTTACTAAAAATTGAATGTGGCAGCGTATATATAATATAATGATTTTTTCGTGAGTCCGGTATGAATGGAAGACTGGTTGATAAGTCTTAAACTCGTGTTCTGTTGTCGCAACATTCCAAGCTAGTAGTTTTGGAATTATCCGTCATCTAACTGTAACATTAACAATCTATCGAGATCCACGCACTTTTACAATCCTGAAAGAATAGTGAATCATTAACAACTGCTGATATTTCCAACATGCTTAAGTAAAACGAAACTTCTTTTAACCCTTTAGTTCTCGACTTAATTTGTACTAAATTCAATACTGACAATCTCGAATCGCCGGCAGGAATCAAACTTGGATTCCATAATTAAAATCGGCACAAGGCGACATAGTGAGGGCATTATAATATTGACGGGATTCTTACGTAATCTCGCCAAACGAGTGAATAAGACAACGTACTTGCAAACGTGCATACACTACAAACAAACTCGATTATCACAACGCTACGCAATTTACGGTGTCTCTTTTCGGTAGCAGTCGGCTTTGATATTTACGGAAGAATCTTTTTGATTACCAAAGGCAACAACGCTATCAACGCCAGTCGAATCCATCATTGTGCTCATTTGTGTGAATGGAGTGGCTGAAGGTTTAGTACTAAGCCTGAGCCTAAGCATAAATCGTTAACTCATGAACGGATTCGGCGTAGGTCGACAGTGTTTGAAGCAACTGTCTTTGAGGTTCGATAAATTATCAATTTATTGAAAAAAAATTGCGAAAATTGTGAATATCTAAGGGCGAAATCCGAAAAAATTGTCATAAATGTTATCTTAGCAGATATTTGAACCGGCTTCACGGCATGAGTGGAATGGTAACAAAAATACCACTGTATCTTCAATTCTTCAAAATTGACTTTTGGGCCGCCTTATACCGGCAAAGACTGCTAACCAGTTTACCTGTAATAACTTAAACAACTATTTTGATTTGTAACAACTCATTTGCTGTGCCATTTACCAGACAGAAATTGAAGTATGTTTTACCAGCTCACACAGCAATTGCAGTAACAAGGTCTCCAGTCTAACATAATACAACTTTAGCCTAAGGCTCTGCATTTATAGTGTGAAAATTAAGACAAAGTACATAACTTTGTTGAATTTTTAATTGCTTCCGGGCAGTGGAACTAAACAAAATAGGTTACCAATTCTAGCTTGGCGAGTGTATGCATGTTTGATTGAAAGGATAATTCCACCTGCTATATTATTACCATTTCCATATTATAGAAGATAAAATAGTGCTATTATGCTGGAGCTCCGGGGCTTGGCGTAGGGCAAAATATTCCAGGAACTTGTAAAAGACTCGTTGGCACCTCAAATATATTTACAAATTGTATTGCTGATCGACTTGAAAAAATGCGCTTTAACTGCGCTGCCAATAGAAGACAAAAGGGCATCAGTGAAAAAACGCGACCGGTTCCCATATAGTGAAAGAAAATATTTAGTCCGCTAATGTGAAGAAATGAAAATTACTAGGTTCTCCAAGTTTGCGATTTTGGTGATTAGTCGTTTGTAGCCGTAATCTGTCCTGAAAACTGATTAATAAAGTGTCTCAGAATCTCAGAAGCATTGCCGAAACGTTTTTGTTGTACCAAAGGCTATTTTTGGACAATTTTACATGATTTATTAAATATTTAGCTTTGACTAGGAAAACATATTGTCAATTATTTGCATGAACTGGCTCTTTAAAGGCGAGACAAAAAGAATTTTCCAAGGCAAATATCGCAAGGCTGAGCCTTAAATTTTTCGAAGGCGAAAGAACCTACAAGTACTACTTCAAGATGGATCCAAACCGGAAATATCACAATATGCTAAAGCATGTCAGCAATAAGGTATTCATAATGCGGTGTTCACGTCATAATGTCCCCTATGTTTGGAAGTTTTGTACTCCTGTAGTCGTGACCCTATCGTATAGACAGTCAGGGTGACACCCATACTGTAAATCAAATTCGAGGGTGTACGACACACGCCTATCTACTACATTTTTTTATTTACAGCGTCGTACGCGCTTTTAGCTAATACGGTTTATTTGTCATTTGTTCTTCGTAGTTTGTTTTAAATCCGCGTTTTTATCTAGACCATATGAACGTTGATGAAATAATGCCACGCACTGTCAATAAACTGAAAGAAGACACCGTGTGCTTGATCGAGAAGTGGCACCTCTAGCTACCTTTGAAAAAATATATAAAAACATGGTGTGTCTAAGAAACCTTGATCTCGACAGTGTGACTGACACTGTGTGGTGTACATAGGTTCCAAACGTCGGGGACATTATAACCTGAACGCCGTATAAAGAAATCAAGTTGTTCTAGCCATGTTCTCTAGCCCATGCAGATCCCCACAAGTTCGTACATTAGTATACATACGCAGACAAATGATGTCTTTCATATACTAAAACCAAGAGTGCATTATTAAAAAAGTTGTATAAGCGTATGACACTAAGTCATACTGATGTACTTTGCCTTATCCGATTATTGTCTTGATGAAGCTAATGGCAGCTAATTGACAACAGGCTGCTGCCCCTCTAAGGAATACTTAATGTTTAATAGAAGAGTATGATACTGGGTCATACTCATGTGTTTTCGCTTATTTAATAACATGGTCATTTTTAGACATATCCGCCCATCAGGTTTCTTGGAGGACGGTAGCAGCTATCAGGTCGCCAATAACCAGTGAGATTACAGTAATATCAGTAGAAAATTCTGGTGGAATCTGAACGGTTATTGGTAATATATTTCTTGCTGCCCCACCAAGAAACCTTGAGGAACCATAGGTGTGTACCCCTGCAAAGTAGGGGGGGTGGGGTGAGCTAAAAAAGACCATGTCATCAGATAAGGGAAAGTACATAGTACGACACACTGTTATACTTTTGTACATTTTTTATTATGTAGTCTTGTTAAAACCTTATCGTACCCATCAATCTGATATATTGTTAGTCAATTCTTAATAACTTATATTATAAGTAGGCGAAATCTGTAAAAAAATTTTAATTGAAAACTCAATATTTATGTATTTATTCTTACACATTTACAAGTGCATCATATTCAGTGCAGCACCTAGCGCAGTTACTTAATAATTTCTTGGTAACAGGTATCCGTATATAGCTTCGGAGATAAATCGGTCATTTCTGTGTTCGAGGTTACCGACCGGAAGTTTGAAAACTATTTTTACCGAAATAATGTGATGTATTACCTACTGTAGATTCAACGAAATGCAATCTTCTCGCAAAACCCACATATTACGTTATGTAAACTGATAACTTGTCTTATCGCGATGTTGGTGAATTCTGAGTGTTGAATATGTCATTTAGGAAGACGTACACAACTATATTGAGCATTAAATTGCGATGTTAGCCGAATGTCAGCCATGTTCAGGAAATATATAAATAGATTGCACTTTAAGCGGTTCACGAAGTCTAAAGTACATAGCAGTATGCACATAGACTGTAAGTACGATTTTCTGCAAAACGATGCAAATAAAACACCCACATTGTTCGAGCGGTTACGGAGATATAGCCGTTCCCCCCCCCGACCAAGTTATTAACTGCTTGTAGATAGCGTCACACCACCATATCCAAATTCCAATAGAGTAAACAAATTGTGAAAAGTCATCAATCGATTGACGAAGTTTTCACAGTTCAGGGAGACCACAGATTTTTGCTCTAGTCGACACGAAATGAGAAAATAGTTCTACAACCCGTTCCAATTGTATGATCAGGCTTATGCCTGAGTCCACGTTATGCATCATTTACGATAAGATGCGTGCACAAAGGCCAAATTATCTCACGCGTCAAACTCAGCTAGTTCGGGTGAACTATAGCTTAGCTGGACTTACAATGGTATATTTTTATAGCTTAGCTAGTCTTAATGTGACAAACAGGGAGATTAGCTAGGCTCTGCGTGACAAACTGAGCGTCCGGCTTAACTGTCAATAGAAAAATTTTATTTTGTGTTGTGCTTAGTGTAATGGCATTTTGTTCTATAGTATTTTCACACTAATATATTTGCTTTAATATATACAATTAGCGTTTTAAGCTGTATGCCGCTTTTGGGGCATTATTTAGATACGTATAGTAAAAAGTAATGTTCGCGGACTAAATAGTCTCTGGCTTAAGTTGTAGGGCTCATCTTAACGCCTCGTGACAAAAGCGAAGCCCGGCTCGGCACTTGATGACAAATGCATAGCCTAGCTAGGCTATTCAAAATTAAAATAGTCGAGCTGGACTGTATGAGTGATATAGTAGCTAGCCCACTTGAACTCGTGACATAATTAGAACCATGCGCACGCATCTTATTGTAAATGATGCATTAGGTGCGCACACTTATTTTGTCAAAATCACTACATCGTTCGCCTTCAAAATTTACCATTTCTGCCATCAGCATCTGCGTTTTGGTGAACCTGAACAAGGCCCCGCGAGGTAAGAAAGAAATTTGCGTACCCGCTCATTTCTTCATTTCATACGGTTGTCTGCATTAGCCGGATGACATGCTGAATCGGACAGCTGTGTGCGCGGTCTATGTGTGTATTATAGTATATGCAAAAAACGCTATTTGTAATCGCTTTTTGAAGTGCATTGGTCAGAAAAATGCGATGCTAAATTGCAAAATAGCGGCCGCGATCAGCACCTACATGATACTTATCACAAATCTTAGTACGTGTATACGAGGAAAAATGTTTGTACGCGCACGCATTAACGATCCTGAACTGGACTTGACAAAAGAACAAACCAAGTGTACGCACCTGAAGTGGACTCACGCATTACATATGGCTGCCAAAAACATTAATGTGTTCTTATTCTTAATCAGGAACGCTAGGTGACATGAATTTACTTTAACTAAACGTCTAAATAAGTTTCCGTTTTGTCGACCCAAATTAACAGTTGTAATTTTACACTCCATATCATACACTTCAAGTACCCTTAAAACCAAATAAGAATTAATTTCGATTACAAACCTAAATCTGAAAGAAACATGAAAATTGGTATCGCTCTTAACTGTGTTTTCTTAATTCCAATTTTGCTGTCATTTCTGGGAAACTAAAATACACAAAGCCCAAATTGTAACTTAACATGCAGCTAAATCACTTATTTTACATTTGATAGGTTTGTCCACACCGCTTGAATCTACAATAATATATTTCCCAATAATTTCGTGAAATATTTTCTGTTTTGCTAAATAAGCTATCTGTGCACTGTTTAGTTGCCAAATGAAAATTGCACGTGAAACTGCAATTACATTTTCAAATTTTGTCACATTACATTGTTGTGAATATGTTGTGCAACTGCAGCTCTAAATTAAATGAATATATTTAGAGGAAAATGAGGTTATATTTCCATGGACCTACACAAAGTTTTTGCCTTGATCAGGTTCTATGGGTGCCGGAAACAGAGGAGGAGGCAGGGGGTCATGCCCTCCATTTCTGACAGAGCTTTGTTAAATTTTATTGCCAAATTTGCCGCACGCCTGTGGACATAATCATGCAGGCGCTGCTGACCACAGACATTTTAATTGTTGCCAAATTCTTGCAAAAATTTTGGGCACGCAAAATTCTATATGTTGATGTCGACACGACACAATTTGGGTAGCGGAGCAGTAATGCTCTTTTTGTATTTGTTGCTTAAATTGGATTGGTTTCTGGTATTTATTTTGTTGTAGTTTGTTGTTCGCCGACGAGGAGGCCCGGGCCTTGAGCGAAGCTTTTCTTGTTTCCGCTAAAACTGCTATTATGTTGCCGTATGGGCTATGATATAATATTAATAATCATAGGGATACGGCAATGTCCATATCATATGTTTTACGCCTATATTGATGCATCATGTTTTGAATAATTTTTTTTAATTCACACAATACCAATTTTATGTACTTAATGACAATGTTTCATGCTGGAGACATACAATTCTTCACCCGTTATTAAACCGGGTCTTGAGGATCCAGAGAATTTTGGCTTAAGATTTAATTGCAAAGCATCGTAATGCTACATTCGTCTAGATTAAAGGCGCATGATTGATATTTAACGGTTACCCGATACAATAAAGACCTAAGGAAAAATCCTTGGCATAGGGTTCTGCGGTGTGCGCCCACTTTAAAAAGGGTCCGCCACCCCGTCTGGGCATCAAGAAAAGAGAACGCTTAAGCATTCTTATCAGCCTATTCGTCACCCGTTTGCTGCCCACTCAATTCATAGCAAAACTACGCCATTGCACAGCAACAAAACGGACGATATTAGGTGCTGCTGGATAAGATGGGTTCGTCTGCGCTATATATATCTCTCATAACTTTAAAATAGTCACAGTGAATTTAAATTTTACTATTCAACATAGTAATTTAAATGAAAAAATCTTTATAATTTAATATTCTATATTCACAGCTAAATTTTCCAAATTCTATCGCCAACAATAGTTACATTTTGCCACTTTTATGCCGAAGCAGTGGTTAAAGGGGCGATCTCTCCCTGACACCTCGGCCATACTTAGGCTAGGTTTACTTCCTAACCACCCCCTCGCCCTTGAGGTTTTGGACCCCCTCCATCGCCATAAATTTTTAAGTGTTACGGAAAAGTAGGTATAAAAGCAGGAAAAATTGGGAATTCGTGGAGGGGGTCGTTAATTTTTAGCTCCTCCCGAGGACTTCCCCCGAGAAACTGCCCCTTGAAGGCTTCTACAACCCCTGACATGACCTGCACCCGCCGAACCCGGTTACTAAACCGTGACATTTCGGAACGTCCGCAAGTATGATATAGCTATAATGTCGCTGATTAGAATGTGTCAATTGGTATCAGAGCAGCCAAATTCGACAAACGCAATCGAATTTGCTTAGCATGTGTTACGAAAGAGAAGTGCTAGCGGCTCTACAACGTTAAAATTGCTCTTCAAATTATTTTTAAACTTGCGATTTGTGATTTTCAAAAGTTTTGCTCTTTGGTCATTGGAGCAGGAAATAAATGATCTCATGGTTTCACTTGCTGTTTCCTTCGCTTTGCTGGTTAACAGTATTTTCTTGCAATGCTACTAAATTTTAGAAGCACGTGACTCAATATTCTGCTTTATTCTATAAGAGCATTGTGTGCATGGTGTTAGCAAAGGATCTGTGGCGGCTCAGCTTAAGTTTAGTCATGCATTTTTGTTATTTAGTCATGTATTCATGCTATATGCTTTTTTGCAGATGTACCTGCAGTGGGATGAAGGTTTAACGTTTTCGTTAAAATAACACCAAGATCTATAAAGTATGAGGTATCACTGTTTAGTGAAAGCGTGCTTCTGGGTTATTTCTTCCTAAATGTCGAATGTTACACTTGGAATTAGTTATAGTTCAACAACATTTTAACAAATTAAAGATTCCTGCCGAAGCTATACGTGATAGCTCAATCGTGACGTAGCAGCACAGGAATAATTAGTAGTTGCTATTCCCTATGGTAAAGCCAATGGCAAAAATGAACCACAGTTTTTAGTGGTTACAATCTGAAATATATTAAAACGGTATTCATTTGCACTATAGAATCGTGCACTTCACTGGGCCCTACACCATAGGTGTCGATAGAGTGGAGGTGGAGGTTACCACCCTAAGGTTCAGATCCTCCCTCATTTCTGAAGCCATATTTTCCCGCTTCCCCTGTAGGCTCCGCTAACCTCTCTTCTCCTCCCTTGTCTCCTCCTTCCCCTTCTCCGTCTCCAGCGAGCGGACAAAAATTGTGGTGAAATTGGCAAAAAATTAGCAAAAATTGGCTATAATTGGAATAACATTAGGTCGTTGGAGGGGGGTCGCTACTCCAAGAAGGACTTCCCCCGACAAACTGTTCCAACCCCCACTGACCATCTATCCACCCTACATCTACAGACTTTCGGCACCCAAGCAGTTCATTTTAAAGTTATTGTTGACGAGTCGTCGATTTTGCGGCATGCTATATGTACTGATTCGTCTTCTGAATTACTAATTGACAATATCAAGCGGCTTTTGCTCAAATTTTACTTAAAGTTGTGAATTTAAACAGTCTAGCAAATGATCGAATGGAGACAAATTTGGTGAACATTATTGGCAAAATTTGGAAGAACCTATCACAAATTAGCAAAAATAGAGAGAAAATATGGGAAATCTTAGTAAAATTGGGGAAAATTATGAGTTTTTAAAAAGTTTGAAATTCACGACCTCTGACTTATCTCCCTCTCCCAGCGGAACCATGTACGTCCTCGCTCCGACCACGTCTCAAGTGATAATACCGATTAGTTCATGATTTTCATTAAACGTTATCCCAATTCAAACCATATATATATAAACTGCATTAAAAAGTGCACCCATTAAAATTCTAAAGTGTGATAACAAATTTAATTATATATTATGTACAAAAATAACCCCGTAGTTTAAAAAATTGTGGGTTCTAATAAATTGAACTCCCCAGTAATTTTCCTAGGTGAAATGATGACACAGTAATTACAATTTTTATGGTACAAATTTTATCCTTCTTCAGTTTTAAAGTGGACTATGTATAAAAATATTAATGATCGCGCAATTGCTAGCGAAAGCATTAATTCGCTGGTTAGAGTAGAGCATTAATTTCCAACTATTTCAAGCCAACTCATTGTGTAGTAAATAGCGCGTCTGTAGCGCATCGCAGAAAGCTCAGTGTTCGGACTCCAGGTATGCCCATACTTAAGCAGGAGCGGGAGCTAACACAATAAATAATCTTAGCTTATAGCTAATACTTCGTAATTGAAAACTTTTATTCATACTAACAATTTGTACAAAACGTCGCTTGATTACGGAAAGTTTATACAGTTCTGTGACAATTTATTCGAATTTCTCTTGTTTATCAGCAAGCTTGATAGATACAATAGCGTAGTGACTCCCCAGAATTACGTAGGGCTGAAAAATAAAACTCAGAATATAAATAAAATTGATATAAATCTGGACTGTCAAAAATATAATAATTTATTATTATATATATATAATTCCGTTGATATAATATAAAATATCCAAAACAAATTAAATAATTCAATATATTTTGATTGAACATTAGGAGATGTTTTAAGAAAACGCAAATTATTAAGTAACTGTTTCTTTGAGTTTGCCGTCAAAATAACAACTAAAGAATCTCATTTGTACCAAAACCATCATTCGCGAGACCAGCTTTGCACGATTTCGCCGCAGCTGCACCAAATTTTATTTCCTAATATAATAAAAATTAAATTTAATTATATAAATTTTGGATTGTACCGAATCAGCGAGACAACTCAAAAACACCAAAAATAAATCGATGCAATAAAAATATTTTTCGATTAAAGAAATCTTTGAACTTTCTTTGTACGCAAATAATGCCAATCCACGAAGACGATGGTGACGGCAGGTTTTTATTCGTGGCAGATGATGCTTGTAATAGCTCGTTTCGGAAAATGGCTGTCTCGCAGACATGAGGGGTTGGTTTATATAGGTATCCGTTCATCAGCTTAGGAAACAGGTGGTTCCGGCCCGCGGGGGGTGCCATCACGGAGAATAACCAGTTTTATTCCCATTTTCTCCACTTAGGCCTTATAATTTTATCCCATTATACACAATATTTTTTCGTAATTTTGTAATTTTACTCAAAATTCCTGAGTATGTATTGGGTGTTCGTGTCCACAGTTGCACGGTAAATAAAGCATAGAGAGTACGACATTTACGGGAGTAACTGCTCTTGCTGCTTACGGACACCTAGGAGTAAGTAATATAGTGTCTGTGGAATTGAAAGCATGTTTATGATGCATTATAGCTTGTTTAAATTGGGAGCAAAATCTTATTCGTATAGCTAACAAATTCGGCATAGTTATTTAAACGTTACTTAGCCTGTTTATATCATTTAGGATCCATTCAAACTTTGTGTTGCAGATTCTACTGAATTTTATGGTATTTTTATTAAGCAACAGTACATATCTTTCTCGAGCAACTTGTTATTAGTAAACACAAGATTATTAGTAAGTGTAAGTTTACTAATTTTTCATAGCCGCTAAACAAGCAACATTAGTGGAATATTAAAATGTAGAAAAGAACTACGTGCTTGCAAGAACAACGATTAAATATGCAATATTTCAATATATTTTGTGATCTTCAAGAGGGTACCACTTGTGCCCGGGAAATCCAGAGCACGAAACCGCGGTCAACAGTACCAAATCTCCCACAAAGTAGAGTAAGTATAAACCCTACTAACGTATAAAAACCTATTACATACCTGCATTGTTCCTATTTTTTAGATAAGTTTTACGTTATACTCTTGTATTTTTGTCCACAAATATTTTAGAGCATATGTGGATTTTTTTAAAAATACTGAACAGCTAGTTTTATAAAAAATAATTGATAAATACTAAAAACAGCGAAAACATTGAATGAAAAGAATAAATATTGAATAAACAAAAAATAAGACACAACAATACCAAATGAAGCACTAAAAATAAATAAAACTAAGACATAAAGCCAAAGCGATAATATATGCTACAGCAAAGAAACAGATACAACTAGTGAAGCTCGCTTGCGAGCCAGAATTCGAGTGGTGAGAACAATACCCCGAAGTCTGTTGTAGAAAGCACACACAAACAAAGCCTACACACAGTACGTAAGTGCAGCATTATATAAACCGTGGGTGATGAGTCATAGTTACGCCCGCCTCTTTTAATAGCCAACGAGCAAAATCCGCCCAACCGTTATCGAGATCCAGGTGCGACAGACACAGACCTCCTCAACTCCCCCTCCAAAGCCAAAATTGAAAATTCTCGTTCCACGCGCTCGCTTCGCTCGCGAGTGGAATGAGCTCGCTGATAAAGCTTATGCCAACCTTATATTGTGTGTGCTGGATATAACTCTTCACTCCGCGTCATCCCCAATTTGTATCTGCTAAAATTGTTCATACCCTGTTGGGTTGGATCGGAGCGGTGCAATATGAAAGTATGCAATATGCACGCTAATCAGATCTTATCAGATCATGTCGGACGCAAAGGGAACACGGTGCAGACGTGATATTTCATATTTTCACACGTTTCAAACAAAATCGCTTATGGGCCGAAATATTCGTCGATTAAGCCTAAGCAAGCTGCAAATCTTTATATAAAAATTAGGCAATTTATAATTAAATTTAAGCGTAAAACAACTTCGCGGCCAGGCTTTACATCATTGACGGAGCTTATAACGAACCCATTAAACTGGAAGTAATTTATAAAACATTAACTCAAAATTAGTCACGTTCTTTTGAATGTAATATATGCCAATTTTAAAATAATTACGACCTCAACGACTTGGAAATTTACGTTTTAAAGAGATAAACCCATAATTTTAACATTAAGTTTCAAAAATATAACATTTCACTGGTGCCACTTGGTGTCACTGACGCTACAATAACTTAGCCAACATATAAAATTCCAAATGCCATAATTCTAAATAACCCATCATTTAAGACCATTTATTTCATACATTTTTTACATATTTTTCCTAATTCAAAGCTTATAAACTATATTGGTTTTGCGACGTGGAGAGCTATAAATATATCAAAAATTAAGTTTTAAAAAGGTCAGAAAATAAAACAGACCCCGAAGAGATTTTATAGCTTGGATAATTATACAGGATTCGCGGTAATGAATACTTCAACAAATCCACATTGAGGCGGCAACTAAGACTTTAAAGCAACAATTTCTATTGAGGTAATTGTACACCATAGGTTTCCTAGCAGTTCATCGGCTTAGGGGGAATTGATGGTTACGGCGGGAGAGTGGTGGCTGTGCGTGACGAGGGGATAGACCAGAGTGTAAGCAAAAGTTTCCCAATCGTTCCAAATTTTTCTCATATTTTCCCTTCTCCCCAATTTTTTCTTAAAATTTTTTTTTAATTCTGCCAACATATTTTACATGCCTTCAGTAAAGGGGTGAGTCAGCTAGGAATGGGAACGCGTGCGGTGCCTCAAGTGGCGTAAATATGGTTTAGCGGGATGACCCTTAAGATACTGCTTCTCTACCACAAAAGGACACTTATATATAATATAGGAACATGTTACAGACTATTGCGACACAGATACATTGCATCGGCTAAGTGTTATAGGCCAGTCACTGTCATAATCCAAAATTATGTTCGTAGAGCAATTTGCTGATAAAAATTTTTCGCGTTTTGCAAGTTGCAAAATATGCTTTACCTTATGTGTTTTGAATGTTGCAAAAAATAGTTATTTACCTAGTACTATTCTTATATTGTGGCGATAAACATTTTGTCCGGTTAACAAAAGTGGCCTTACCTGAACCTTCAATTGGTAATGTCGTACAAGCTGTCGGAAAGCGTACCAATTTCTACGCTTTGACATTTATTGATTGATATCTTATTTCAAAAGTTTGTTGATTTTTTATTCAAAAATATGTTTTGGTCAATACTTTGAAAAATTGACCCACATTGATTATGATTCCAATATATTCCGGTATTTAAGTAATGTATTCCTATATAATATTATAGCATACCAGCCATGATCCTTAACGGAATCGATGCCCCTACCATGTTATAGATATATGTAATTTACATATTGCATGCTCAAATAATCCATTAATACAGCCAAGAGAGGATAACACTTCGCTCAAGAGAATGACATCCGACAGCCTAAGTATATGCGGTCGCGTTGCTGTTGCCTGTATTTAGTGGGTTGGTGACAATTGTTGGTGCAAGAGTTGAAAACGACCGCGACGTACAGCAGGAGGCGACAATAGAGGAAACCTGAAGCGTGTCACACCATTCAGCAGAGCAGGCTATTATTGTTTAACCTAATCACAGGTGATTCGGCGGAAAGCGTTGGCACATAAATGAACAAATTGTAAAATTTGAAATCTCAGAAATTAATTATAAAATAAATCAATTTTACATAATTACTGCGGCAAAATATATATAGTTGCTATAATTTTGACAGGTGTATCCTTCCACACATATTCTCTTATTATAGATTTTCAAAATCCAAAATATTTTTTAACGAGAAAACATACAAAAATATGAATAAGTTGAAATGAATTAAATCAATGTACAATAAACAGCTAAAAGTAATAAATTTGTGGCGCGTAGGTGAACAAATTTGTCGATTGATACAAATTGACCTCAGGGTGGTTTTCAGTACTACTTTTATATTTACAAAACGTCCAATATGTCAAGAGACCAAGCTACCCGTACTTATTTCCATTGGAAAAGCTAATTTTCAATCTAACGCTACAGTCCAAAATGCCAGAAAGCGTCGACTGAGCTTCAGTATTTTTATAGATTTTTATAACTTAAAAGAAACTTTATTTCTAGGTTTTTTTTGCAAAAAATAAAATTCTATGCGTAGGACATACAAGCTTGATGCCAATTGCAACGAACAATGTAAAATGGTCTTCGATGACAGGAAACAATAAGTGTCTTTACTATTACTATCAAGGAGATTATACATGCGCGAGGTCAGAAGTATCAGGAGAGAAGTGTCGTGCGTGAGAAGGATCTTTTCGACTTCCATGGTAGAAGGATGACACGGTCGTCGGGGGTGAGGCCGTGAAGGGGACGAATAAATTTTCGAAATGTTTTGGGGCTCATGTGGATTTTGCCCATTTTCTTCCGATTTTACTAATTTCCACCAATTTTTACCAATTTTCCTAATTTTCGACAATTTACTCCAATTTTTGTTTATTTTTAGCAAACTTTTTGGCACGCTTTCGGCCTTTTCCGGGGAGGGGGGTCCCAGCTTAGGGGGATAGTCCAACTTTCTCCTATTAGCATATATAAAAAGACTTCTTTAAAACAAACTTTTTAAAATTCATGGAGCCAAAAATAAGTTATGAATTTACAATTTTTAATAGTAACTATATAATATAAGTTAAAATTCCAAATTTTTAGTACGCCACTATTAAGGTTGTTCTGGAATAGCTATGGATAAAATTTTCAGGAAATTTTATCTACTATAAATTTCTATTCTTTCTATAATTTTCTATTACAGATAATATACATACTAAGCGCTAGATCGGCGAATTCCCAACTGCCGTAAAACTGTTGGAAATTAATAACTGAGGAGAAACGAAAAAAGTAAAACAGGAATCTAAATCAGAAATAGAATATTCATGTCTAGCTGTGTGATAAACTGCCCTTATACTACATGGTCGCCACAATATTATAATGCAGAAACAAGCAAAAATTCGTTGGACCGTCGGCGTCGCAAACAGCTTTGAACACAGCGAAAAGTAGAAAGGGCACATATGTGACTGTATCTTTGGACCAAAATAGCAAAATGGGTTATGTACTTTTGTTCATAAATCTGTGGATTCTGTGTAAAAATCGCGTATTTTTTCGAATTTAGCGCACTAAATGCGCAACGGTAGCTGGAAATCAATTGTATTCAGAAACTTAGATAAGACGTCTGTATGATTGCAAAATACACAAATACTTGCTATAAGATCATTCGTGTGCATAAGTACTGTAATAATACTTAAAATGTTCATTATTCACATTTCGTCGTGCATGCTCATATGGACATAAGATTTATTGAAGCGTCAGACCCCCACGGCGCCGCCAGATGCGCTGAGGCGCCTAGCACATTATCGCCAGTTGCGAAAGCGACCCATGTTCCCTAAATACGACTAGCTGATCCCGTTCGCGCCGAAAGCCAAACACCCTGCGGAACCGGCTGCCCCCTAACCCGGAATCTCGAACCTCGAGCATCTATGCATTTCATGTAAATTTTATGCTGCTTTTGGCATATATATGATATAAAAACATCACACGATCGCTGTTTCAAAAGTATTACTAGCACAGTTTGATGTGCTTTCAAAATTTGAATGCACCTTTTATAGTTTACTAGCACACACAATCTGTTGCTATCGCGCTCATTTGGCACGTTGTAAACGGTTGTACAAGTAAATAACTGTAGCACAGCCAACGTGCGATCATATTCGTACGCACGGTTGTGACGAGTTTAATCGAGAGCGATAGCACTACATAAGACAAGACTGATTCTAGTACCTAAGTCAAACTTTATATTTTCAATAAAATACTACAAAACTAATACTGCTTGCATAACAGAAAGTCAATAAAGGCTAAATAGATCATCCTATGGGTCGCGTCTTTTTTGAACTCCAGCAGTTTCGTACAACTTCCACAGTTGATGGCGGCAAAACACTAGGCGGGATTCACGATTTAATGTCCCCAACAGTTGGAACTTTTGTCCCCTGTAGTGTAGAGTATACCATAAAGACGGTGACAATGACACCCACACCATATAACAAAATATGAGGGTGTCGGGCCTAGATACCTCATTTTAGCAATGTAGTATTTCAGTGTTTTATGCTTGCCAATGCGGTGTTTCTAGGGTATCCTGTAGGCCCTATGTGAAATATCCCCTCGCGGTGGCGGAAACCCTCAGCAAAACGAAAAAGCAACGACGGTACATTGACACCGTCTGAAATAAGCCAAACTATTAGCTAGCTTTATTTGAAATTTATTTGAAACTTTATTTAAAAACACAGGGGTGTCTAAGACACCCTGTAGCCTAGGGTGTGCCAGCCACTGTGTGGGGTACATAAGTTCCAAGTGGTGGGGACATTATAACGTGAATCCTGCATAATGTCTTTGAATAATGAACACAATTATTCTTTTTAAAGCTCTGGAACGTGTTGGCTGATACAGCTAAATTTTTGGTTGGCAATGATATCAAGTTGATGTGTATCCTAGATGCTGCGGTCACACCACCGCGCTATACTTTGGTTGTACCTAGTTGTAATGCTTTTATGTCGATCTATACCGGGACATAAAAACCAGCGCTAAACCGGTAATGTGCGACTTTAAGTGATTTTGAAACAGCTAATTTGGTCGTGTTCCTTCTAGTAAAATGGGTAGAATTGATCAAGTTCCACCCTATGACGCAGCTAACGTAATGGTTTATGTAAGACTTGCTTATATAGGTAAAAGGAACCTTTATGCAAATTAGTTTACGATAAACCAGTTCCAGACGTTTGGAACAAGCATTTAATATTTTCAAATTTTATTATTAAATGTTTTCAATTTATTATCGACAGCAGCTCCGAACGAGTTTTAGGCTGCTACAAATCCTATCAATCTGTAAAATAACAAAGTTTGCACAGAGTTGGAGCTTAAATTTAAGTTTGTCCCGAATTTGTATCTGTAGAGGGAAAATTAATATTTACCTATATTAGCACGTTTCACGGTAGCTGTTGTGGTTTAATTTGTTTATGCTTTCCATGGACGCTTGATAAGAAAAAAGATAAATTTATCTTAGCAATTAAAGGGTTTCAAAGTATTATTATCCAGTGTAACATGTATGGGATTGGATCTTACAGCAACCCTTCGAAATTCTACGGGGACAGCTGCCTTTAAGAAATAACCTGCTTATTAATCATTTGTTGTTCTCTTTTCGCTTTTATATACATGAGAGCTGATTGTTTTCCTGGAAAATATTTTCTTTCCCAATTTCAACGTATCACCGTTGAGAGGATAATTGTATTCTTGTGAAGTATTCTTGTGAAGTGAAGTAATTAAAGTATTCTTCTTCCTCTTCAATCTTTGCCGCGCCACATTACTAGGTCGGCTCTTACTGTGCGCTTTCGTCACTTATCGTGATCGCATCCATTGTGAAGGTGTAAATACGCAGCGACAAGATCTGCAATTAGCGTATGATACCTTCGTTGTTTCAGTCGACCCGTCGAACGTTTATCGTGAACGTCGATGTTGCGACCTACATTAGCGTGAAATATGTAACATTTGACCGGAGCGCATGACTATATCTTCGAATGATTGTATAGGTAACGTACATTCATATATTTTATATCCGTACATATTAAATATAAACTACCACAACTAGGGCGTGTTACCTGCCCATTGAGGGGGGGGGGTTGGCTCCTACCTAAGGGTTCCTCTGCTGCATTGATGGCGGAATTGTGTAATTGGCCGGACATGGTGTAATTCAAAATGCTAACAATGAGTGAATCGCTAAGGCACAATTTTGCAATTCCGACATTTTATACAAGGCATAGCAGTAAATACAACGCAAACACTGAACCGGCAGCAAATGAATTTGCATATTTTATGATTAAAATTTTGTGATATGTTTGCTGGATTTGGGTGTTTTACATCATAAGAGGATAATTTACAATACCGTCCTTAAATGCCCTACTGACAAGGTTTGGGGGAGGGGGCGGCGCACAGACACGGTTTGGTGTGGCCTCTCTTAGACTAACCACGAGCATATGCAACTATGTATTTCTTGGCTGACGAAGGTCTGCCTGAGCCTGAGCGGTACAATCCTTCATCTCCCACTCCCGCCCCAAGAGCATGATATCCCGGTCAAAATATACCATTTCAATATATGCATATATATTGTTACTTCAATATATGCAAATAGCGTAGGTATCGATGGAAGGTGGGGTATTAGAGCTACCCCTTAAAGCTCTAACCCCTCTCAAACCATACCTACCCTTCCCTGAACGCTATGCAGCCGTTGCAGTCCTCCCCCACCTCTCCCCTCAAAACATTTTGAGAAAATTGACAAAAATTGTGGAAAATATGTTAAAAATTATCATAAGTAATCAAAAATTGATGAAACATATAGCAAATATTGGGTAAAATTGCCAAAAATTGAGAAAAATTGTAGAGAAATTGGGAAATATTGTGCTGTTCCTAAAAATTTTTAAAATTTACTCCCGCTGACTTAAGACCTTCTCCGTCCGCTTAGACCATCTACCTCCGCCCTAAGTACGACGGACCTTCGACACCTATGACATATACTTGTTTATATAATGTTCTTATATTTTATATACTTCACCGACATTTTGGTTAGGCGTTATTTACGGACATATTTACGTTATGTTGAACCTGTAGAAAACTGGTATTGCACCGGAATTCTGTACATACAAACACGTTCTGTTCAATTCGCTTCAAAGTTTTGCTTTTTCACGAAACTGAAAGCTTCGAGATAGCTTGTGTATTTATTAATTTATTCTAATGTGTAGCTTTTGAATATATAGTATTTTATTGAAATACATATTTAGGTTTAGTTGCTATTTTTTATTATATTAATAAATGGATTTAGTTGAAGGAAAATTCATGCGTACATATTGCTAAAGTTCTTCAGGTGACTATTAACACATTGGCTGGCTATGCAAAGTAAAAAATGGTGTGAAGCAATTTCAACTTCTGTTAGTTTAGCGGGTAAATAATCTCGACGGGAAGTCGGCATGCCAAGGGGGTAACCGAAAATTTTCCCCCACTGCCCAATAATTCCTTATAATTTTGCCATTTGCACATTTCTATCTTAAAATTTTTGTGTCATTGCTAGGAATTGGTTAGCTTTCACGTGCGCCTTCTGCACGCGGAGACGGTTGAGAGCAACACGGAGCTTCAGGGAAGATAAAAATGGCGAGGGGTCCATCCCTTATCGCTAACGCCTTTATCCGCATGGGCGCCTACGGTGTAAGCATCTATGAAATACACAGATATCATACCAATTTCGTTTCACTGTAAGATTCCAAATTGCATTGTTTTGAGATAGTGTTGTCTGAAACAATAGTTTTTATTCAAGTTTACATCCTGCGATTTGCTCTTTAGCGGTGAACCTGATTCTAGTAAATTCTCTTCCTGAAAATAGCTTCCTGGGGCACCACAACCGATAAAACTTAATCTGTTGTATTCGACTAATGATTGCTAGTAAAATATCTTACAGCGTTTAGCTGTTACTCAAGCTTGCAGCCACAGCATATAAATTCAAATAATTTCGGGTTAAAATTGCTTAATATTACTCTCTATAGGTATCTAACCGAAAAATAATATTGGTTAGTAAATAAATAAATAACCGCTACTTTATGATTTATACCTGTTAACCATATTGTAAAACAGATTTTGTGTTCAGACCCTGCTAACTGTATTTACGTGCAGCCCTCATTCATGACGAGAAATGGCCGAAATTGGTTGGCTCGGCTTGGCTCGAATATAGCTATATTTAGTTCCGCTCGCCAGAGGATTCTCATTCCTGCTAGACTCTGTTCGGTTCGGTACCAATTTCTCACACTGAACCTCAATCATTCAAATTCAATGGTCGTTGATGCAGAGTTGGTAGTTGGATGGGTCGATCTGTGTGGGTTGTGCGGGCAAATTCGCCGGCCCGTGGATAGTATGCGTGGCGGAGTTGGGCGTTTTGAGTGCCATACAGATAAATGTTTGGTGCGCGCGCGTATTTATTAGTAAAGCATTAACGTAAATATGCAAAAAGATTAAACCAAAACTACATTGAAGCAGTGCAAATCGTTCTTGGAGTTTGGCGCAGAAGCATTTTTCATTGACTGGATGTTTACATACCATGTGGGACTTGTTACTATAGCATTTTTACAACGACAACGTAACTAACAATAGTCGTTACGGTGCACATTAACTAAGGATCAACTTAAGCATGCTCATACAGTGCTGGGAGTTTTTGTGTATCCCCGATATTGACTGAGTTTGGAAAAAAATCAAATGTGATGTCTACAAAAGAATATTGTGATGTTACCCAATGCATGGTTATGAGGAATATTGTAGTACCAGAGCAACCGCGCGTTTTGGTAACATGACTTAATAGTTTGTGTACATTGACATTAATAGTCTGGTGTTTAAGGTTAGTCTCAATACTTAGTGCTAAGGCGTAATGGTCTTATTCTCTGTATTGGGCACGACGCCAAGATACATAATGAATAACAGATTTTCAAAACGCAACTTAACGATGTTGATCGCACTAAAATTTTGATTATGCTTATTTACAATGTCATGTGACGCTTAAAACCCAAATACCTTGTTGGCAAACAGTGACGCCGAAAATTTTTGCACAGCCTTATCCTGATTAATCCTAAACGTGCTTAATACATAAGTAGATGAAAAAAGCTGCTTTTGCCCCCCCCACCGGTGGGGACCTGTGGTTGTGAGTCATGGGCATTACTCTTATTTATATGTATATATGTTTACCATACATGCATACTTATGTTTATTGTATATATAAATACAGACATGCAAGTAGTATAAGAGGGGGTTTTCGTCCCCGCTCCGTACGGAGCCATCAGGCCAGCTACAGTAATCCCTCCTATTTTACGCTATGCCAACAGGGCGGTATAGTATTTTCGACTCTAAACATACCCGTAAGGGTAGGATAGTGTTTTCGGGTATTTTAACACACCCGTAAGGGCATGATAGTGTTTTCGGCATTTTTGACATAGCCATCAGGGTGTTACATTATTTTCGGACTTTTGACATATCCATCAGGGTGTTACATTATTTTCAGATTTTTGACACACCCGTAGGGGTATGATAGTGTTTTCGGCATTTTAACACATCCGTAAGGGCATGAGAGTGTAGCAAAGCTAGTCCTAATAAGTTTCAATAAGAACCCGTATTATGTATAATGTAGCACTCAGGACCTAGGACTCAGCTCACCACACAAGCTTAGTATGAACCGCCAAGAAATATCAGAGACACAGGACTCCCTGAACAAAATCAGTCACGGCTAGGCTAACTAATTCAATCTTAAACACAGAAAACTAGGACACACACTCACTGAAACCTCTCTTATTATTGCCCCAAGGTTATTACTGTGGTCAAGAATACACAACAGTTGAAACGGTGAGAGCGACCGTGAGGTCTAATAGTACTATAGGGCAACCACAGTTAAAATTCTCACAAATCAAGGAAGGGGATAAGCGTCTTCCAAACAAAACTCTGCCCTGTAATATAGGAAGGGAATAATTCGTCCTTCCTCACACAATAACTTTTAATGCTAAGTACTAAACAATTGAAGAGCTACTTACCAGCTGCGGTTTCTTCGGAGATTAACTCACCTACTGAGCTGTGCAACTGGCTTATATACCCGAAAGCCTTCCCCAGATCTAGATTTCGCCAAAGCTACGAATTCTAGGAAAACCACCTACCTAACAAAATTTTGAAGTGCTGCCTCGATGGTATATGCTTTAAAAATGATTTTGCAAAAGTTATCTAAATAAAAGGTTCAGTGTTCTGGGCTAAAATGCCGGCGACCTAACGATTAAATGTTACGATGATCAGCAGAAAGGATTTCTGAACAACCTTAAACATTATGTTTTAATAAAAATAATGGTGCAATTTAGTGTACTGTACTATTTAAAATGCACGCAACAATAGCATTACATCTAATCGAATTTTTTTTAAAATCTGTCTGCTATATGCCATCACACCGCTGCTATAAAATTTCAAATCGGCTCTCAGTGACATTTTTTAGCTTATTGCTGTTCCGAACAATAAAATTATTAATCTTTACTGTACTCTTCGTTTTATTAAAACTATAATCCAATAACTCAAATCATGATATGTTTGTATAGTTCATAAAATTAACCGCACCACAACAAATAATATCGCACTTTAAATCCGGATGCCAAACAATACTTCAGCAGACTACTTGGCAATATCTTAATTTCAGTCCAACATAACCAACTGTAGAACCCGTCATTACAGTGACATTTCGAAAGAAAAGGAATTTAATATTTCCATGATTGGAACACACCCAATGACCGAAACACCTTACAATAACTAATTTGCTAACCGATTTCCAGAATAAATTTCGGCCCAGAGAATGTTCACACATCGAAAGCCAGTCTAACATTTTGTCGAAAAGAATTAATCCGTATTCTCACACTCGGTGACAAAATTTAATGACGCTGATTATAGATGAATCTTTACAAAACTTAATATATATATAGGTTCTACACGATAATGATATACCGCTCAGAACAACCCTTTGTTTGTTTTTCGGAGCAAGACCATGAAAAACTTCTTCGGAGTTTTTTTTCAACTGTCAGAGCAGTTCAGGTCGACATATATTTATTCAACCACAGATATGTACATACTTTAACCGGTCCAACAACTAGAAACGCAGTGGCCAGTAGCGATAAGAATTTACAGCAAAACTGTTGAGGCGGTGAGATTGACCACGTGATCGGCCAACGTTGAACGAATAAGCGATTACGACATAAATAACAACTACCGAAGGACGCTACACAGGTCCGTTTTGTATCGTAATGTAGGCTAATAAAACACATAGTTAACAAACACAATATATAGACATCGAAAATTCGTATTCGTTGAACGTGAGTGCAAGACATTTCGGAAATCATATATAAATACAGAATCACAATCTGATCATGACACCCGAGTGCGTAGCTATATGCAAATCAGGAAATTCTCGAATTTGTTTACATAAGAATTAAAAGCTCTAACTACACAGTTCAGCTGTTGGAAAATACAAAATGTATATTTTTGGGGAATTAGTACTACTCCCCTTTCAAATCACTCAATCTATATACCAACCGAGCACAGACAAGCGTGTTGCAGCAGTTTAGAGGGAAAATGGCTAAGACCATGATCTATTTGTGATTCCAAATAAACACATGCAAAGAGCAAGTATCTCAATAGATGAAACAATTCTTTTCTTTTACATTTTTCCATGAATCATATCATGCCGCAAATTTTCAGTTTGTTTCTAAACCACGCAATTTTACGACATAACTTTGGCAGGCGGAGACGATCACAGTTACACGGCTCCATGTTTTAACAAACCAGCAGGGATAAGCATCGAGATTGACATTAGAGTATAATGTAAGTTCAGTCATGTGTACCATGTGAATACAACTCCATTTCCTCACGAAATTATATCGTACCATATGCGACACATTTGCCTTTGAGTTGGCCAAAAAGCGCTACCCGCAATCTAAAATATGTGTCCCCGATAATACACATTACTAAAACTAGTCAGCAGCAACAACATGGCCGCTTACTTATTCGTAATACAGTTTCGGATTAAAAATCCAAGAGGAAATTTGTAATATTTTCTTTATCTCTAGTTGCACCCCCAACCTCGACATTTATGATTCACATAAACTTCACCAAATCTGGTCCTTTAACCTAATAGACAAAAGTTATTTAACTCAGTGTTTTATCAAACACAACATTTTTTAATTGAGTCGAAATCATAATTACAGGAGGTAGTTAGGGCATTCTACTAAGAGTTTGCGGGGGTTGCTGTGTTGATTTAATTAATTTTTTTACTACACATGTCCCTGAATTATATTGCATCTCACAAGTTTTGATTAATCGGCATTCACGTAGCGCTCAAGCAACTTAGCACTTGAGAAGCCTCAACAGAACTTTAGTTTGTCACATTTGGTGTTGGTAATAACAAAAATACAGTTACGTTTTTCATGAATATACAAGCAAAAGCGAGGCGACCTATGTCACATAGAATTTAAAATTATTCCTTAAAGTTTCATGACCGACATAATCCAATAACAACCCAACATAATTTAGCGAAATCCAATATCAACAATTTGGGCAACTAATGCGGTGTTCACGTTATAATGTCGCTGCAAATTCTCGTTAAGAATATTCACCGAATACTAACTGAAGTAATTCCGAACATATAGTTGTAGTCAGTTGCGCTAATCAAAACTTGATCTTTGCCATTTTTAGTGGTCCAACTTTATAGCACGTCAAACACAATACCATCGATTTACAGTTATTTCAATTAAAAATCCACCAAAAGCAACGTGGTGTTCACGAAGATTCGAAATTAGGCGCTACACTTGGGGCCGGTGTTAAATGCACAAGACTTTTGAAGAGAATAAAAATTGATAAAATACAAAACTCTGGTAGCTCGACAAAACTCTAAGTGATTTGTTTATAAAGTAACCAATTTTCTGAAACTAAAATATCAGTTGTAAAGCGTGGTATTGGAATGAAAGAAATATAGATTCACAATCCGATGAATTCCGGTTGGCTTTTAATCATCGTTAACAAGATACTAATTTTGGCAGTTTCGTAAACGTTCTTATCACACTCTTGAGAAACAGTGTAACTAAAACGCAGCTGCGGCGGTCGAATTAACGATTGATGAACTAAAGCTTATCAGCTGTTTATCGCAGCAGACAGGGTAAACAAATCAATTTTTGTTTCATTTTTTCTAGATGTCGAAGGACCAATTAATTTAGTATTTTAAACATGGAAGCATTTCACACTCCCGTTTGTATGCGCGAAACTTACAACAAACAGATTCCAAAAACAATGAGCCCCGACTGTAATATACCACGTTTGTGCGGTGCGGAGCAGCAAAAGACGAAAGCTTAAATACAGTTCGTCACGCAAAAATATAACTCCTTTTGAACAACGAAGCTGATTCTTCAAAAGAATTTCCAAGATTTTTTTGAAAATGTGTCTAAAACAGAACGCTATGTCCAATTTTCACGTTTCCAAATGTAGCCACCGTACGCAATCATATGGTTGCCAACACATACTAAAAATTAAAATGGGATCAGTTTCAAGTAGACGAGAATAAACATAAATTTTTTCTTTAGGCTTAGAGAGGTTATAACGAAACCAGCGAAAATTGTGAACTTACAACT
>JASANE010003381.1:0-56733 GCA_030248225.1 Trileptium ribeirensis | reverse complement strand
TGATACCCGTGAAAAATGGAAATAGTGAATTGCATTGTATTACATGTATTCGTCTGCTTTATATTTACACTCAAGAGTTAATTATAGCTTCAAGTATTTGGAGACCATCAGCGGCCAAAATCAAATATTCTCCAAACTGAGTCATTTTCTGGAAATTAGCAAGAAATCGTTGGACTAGCGCAAGTTCAAACGTATGTGTATAAATGATTCTATTATGCGTCAAATAAAAAACTTATTAAAATTTATCAATAGATGGCGCATGAGTGAATCAGACTGCCAGTAAAAAGATTTTTTTGGCAAATTAGCCGCTGTTCAGGGATATTTAACTCGTTTCATTCACTACTTTCAGAATTGAAATGTCAGAACATCGCACTCTTCAATCTATTATTGAAAGAGCAAAATTGACCAAATTTATTGCTAATTCATTTAAGAAAGAAATTTTAGAGTGAATAGGAATATGTAGTGTTTTTAAAATCCATGTCGACATATTGAAAAGGAGCAACCGAGTCGTGACAGTGCTAAATTTGACAACGTCCGTTATTGGGTTTTTAGGATTACACACACAAAGGCGTAGCCAGGAATTGTGAAAGGGGGGTCGCGGCCCACAGTGAGTACCTAAAAGGGGGTCCGGAGAGGGGGTCGCGCTCAAAAATGTAAAAGCGGGGTCCAGAATTGGTATATTAAGTACGCCATAAACAAGTAAAAATACAACTGTGGCCAAAATAGCGAATTTTTATAAAAATTATGTGAAGTTTGGTAAAAAAATACGGTTGAAAGTAATTGTTTTCTAGTGCGAGAGAGGCTAATTTTAGGACAAGTTTTGACATTATTTTCAACCGGAATCGTTAAAAAATTTTTGTTGGGGGTTGAACGAAAAGGGGGGCGTCGCGACCGCCGCAACCCCGCCGGTGGCTACGCCCTTGGACATACACGACTAAACATTATGTGGACGCATCGATTCAGCTCGTTTTAAAGCTTGAAATATCTGTCTTTGCCTTTTAGTTAGACGCGAAGCCCAATTCCAACATCTTCCATGCGAAAAACTGGACCAAAGGGGCTCGGGTCGGTTCCAATAGAGCTGAAAAAGCCGCAATACTCATTGTAGCTCGACAGCCGATGTAACTATTTGAGTGAAATAGGGCCTAATTTTGTAGGGTAAATACAGTTACAACCAGAATTAAGTGCTTATATATAAAATCGACCATCTTCGTTTAAACGAAATTCGTTAAATTAACCGCAAACTAGCATTTTTTATTAAAAATTTTTTTTCAACACAATCGAAATTCGTTAAATTAAACGCGAACTAACATTTTTTATTAAAGTATTTTTATTTTGACGCAATCGAAATTCGTTGAATTTATCGACGTTCGCTTAAACCACCACTTTTCGTTTTAACGCAAGCGATTGAAATCGAACGAAGATTCGATCGATTTTTGAGCACTTAATTCTGATTGTAACTGTAAGCCATCGCTTTGCTACGCAGTCCTCCTAAGTGTAGGATTTTGGTCAAAACTGGGTCTAAAATGGACCCATGATACCCAAAATACACGAAACTGGTAATATCTCTGTAAACACTCAAGGAATATGAGTGTTTCTGGTCCTGTTTTGTGGAGCTATTCATCCTCTTTGTAGCTGCGAATGGTGTGCTGCTGTTGTATTTATTTACGCTTGTGGGTTGGGCTAAAATGGATTCCTACTGGGCCATTGGACCTAAAATACACGAAATAATAGTATCTTCACAGCCGCTAGAGGTATACGCGTGTTTTAGTCTCATTCTGTAAAGCAATTCATCCTATTGTCATTATTTACGCTGCAGGGTTATGCCAAAAAATGTTTTTAAAAGTCCCTTGGGATCCAAAATACACGAAAATTTATATATATCCACAACCACTCGAACTATATAGGTAGTTTTGGTCTATTTTTGTACAGCACTTGATATTCTGTGTGGCTGCAAATGGTGTGCAGCTGTTGTTATTATTTACGCTGCAGTGAAAGGGTATTTCCTATTGCCCGTGGGATCCAAAATACACGAAAATGGTGATACATCCGCAACCGCTTAAGCAATATGGGAGTTTTGGCATCATTCTGTAGAGAATAATTCATCCTCTATGTAGTCGCAAGTGGTGTCTTCTTCTGTTTTCATTATCTACGCTGCAGGGTTGGGTCAAAACTGTTTTTCAGTGGACCCATCCCATGGGACCCAAAATATACGAAAACGATAATATCGTTATGTCTGGGCTCTCCATTCGCTGAAAATATTGCCAGGGGGAATGAACCGGGGCCCCCTTCGGTTTCGACCCGGGGGTGCACGATTTTCCAGGGGGCATTTTGCCAAGAGAAAAATTGTTAAAAATTGTGTCAGAAACACTGCCAAAACGCTTCTGATGGAGAAAAAGCGATTTTGAATCAAATTTTGACAAGATTTGCGAAATTTTTGGCTTCAGGAAGGAATTTTAGTAAAATTTAGACCAAATTTTATGCACTCTGTAAAGATTGGAAAAATTTGCCATGCGCGGTGAATCGGGGAGATCCCAATATTTTGTCAGGGCGGGCATGCACCAGAAAATACCATTGTCCCCGCCCCCCTTCCCAATTCGGAGAGCCCAGTATATAGGGGTTTTGGTTTCATTTTGTGCAGCAATTCATCCTGTATGTACTTGAACATTGGAATCACAATAGTATATGCAGCTAAAGGACTCACACATTATTATAATACAAATAAAGTGTTAATGTCAAATACGTGCTCGAAATTGTCGAATAAATTTTGTTATTCGAAATTGTGCGAGAAGTGTGCTACGTTCGCTCGAAGTCAGTTCGTTCGAAATCCCACTGTCATATCGGGCAGTGACTGTACATTATGAATATAATTTTTTCTACGATAATCGTAAGGGTACTGTTTTAGCAAAAACCGGCAGACAACTATTATAACAATAATTCGTCGCATCCGAGTTTGGAATTTGAAAAAACGTTACTCACTTCAATTCTGTACGACACTTATGGACGTTGGCTAATCGATAATATGTTCGCTATCATTATCGACTTTCCGGATTCGTCGCCGGTTTTGTCAGATCTTAAAGAATTGTTGCAGTTGACAAGTTTGCGCGAACGACTATGCAGTCAAACAAAACAAACGCTGGCCGACAAGTTGTTACATCCAGGTTAGCCAATTTCATAGTCCAATATTGAAATCAAATCGCTAGATTTTGTTTAGAATTTTTAACTTTTGTTTGTCGTTCAGTTCTTTTATTCTGCTTTTTGTCGTTGCCCGAGATTCAGCTTATTGATTTGTACCATTGCGTTCTGGGTATCATTTATATAAAAACTTAGAGTTAAGCACAAGCGTTGCAATTAATAGAAATACACTGCGCTTTGTAACTTGAGGTGTGAATTCAAACAATTTTTGGTTTCCCATTGTATAGAAAGGGAGCCAGCAAGATTAAATAGCTGACATAACTGTGTGTTCCCAGAGGCAATGCTTTTCCATCTCGCCCTAAAAATGATTCCAACGAGTTAACACGGAATTTTGACAAAAATGCCAAATTAATAGTAAATTTTTTGTTTTAAAACTCAGTCAGATATGTCTCGACGGCGTTTCAAGGGGATTTTTAGCATTCCAGCGTTTTAAACTGAAGCACATTACATTTGGACAGTTTTTAGTGTTATAATAAGCTGGCCTCTCATCACAGGAGGCCAGGATGTTTGAATTTCCTCAGGATTTCGGTAGTTCCTCCCAAGTCATGCCTCCAGGTAAATTTTGGCTTCTTCTCAGATCAACCCACACCACCTTCTGAATACATTATTTTGAAATATTCAAAATGATCGTCCTAATCCAATTAAAAACGCGGTTACAACAAAGCTCAACACTTAAATTTCGACTAATGATGACAGGATTTTATGTAAAATGAAGCATGCCCTTTGATAAATACGCATTTTCGTTAGGTAAATGACAAATATGCGACAAAAACAATGATAAATTTGTTGTAATGGAATGAAAACGACGATATAAAATGTCATGTTTCCCCAAATTGACATGAGGCACGCTTTTCATTTTGCAAGATTACCTGTTTTCTCCTGGTAGGAGCTCGGGCCCCTGGCCCAAAGTCCTAGTTAAAATTTTGGTTTTGCGGACAGGCCGGAGAAGCCATGGTCTATCCGGAATGCTCCTAATGCATGCCGCTTGACAAAATGCTGCGCTCCTTACTACAAACCAGAGCTGTCGTTTTATGCGCATGGGCAAAGTTTCAAACGAATTGAGGTTTCAGGTAATGATCTTTTACCACATATAAATGACAATAATTATTGTGCAGTATCCAAAATTGCTCTGGTTCACATACTTGATCATGAGACATTCATGAAGCTTTTAATTATGGGTCTTGTATATGTAACAGACGTGACGCTGCTGCATTACGCACTTCCACAATGTAATGAATATACGACCCCGGCTATCGTAACCTCGAGGGCGGACCTAATGGGTTCTAATTTTTTCTCTTTCGGGTCAATCCCAAGAGACTACGGAGCTTAGCACGCCGCAGGAGCGCTTCACAGGATGTGGTCTGATCCTGCTGGACGGGTTTCGCACGTAGCCTAAGCGGTACTACCTTTGAGGTCCCTAGGAAGTTTGGCTTTGTCACCTGCTAGCAGGCCAAAGAAACCATACCACTATTCCTTATAATCGTTCCACCTGGAAGTGTATTAAAAATGTTATGAATAATTAGGGTTCTACTTTCCTGAACGATTAATATTTCATTTAGCCAGTGGCCCCCACTAGAGTCCGACAAATCCCTAGACGTTTAACGTCGGATCGTGTAAATGGTTCCTTATTTCGGTCGCTCATCGAAAGCGGGTTTTCGGGGTAGAGAATTTCTTTTCCTTAAGTCGCACGAGTCGTACTCACACAATAATACAAATGAATTGGACTCGACGAGTCACGGTAAGGTTTGCTTCTTCAGAGCGTGTGTCAAACCTGAACGTGGGTCGTCGATAGGGGTGACGAATTTCAAACCCATTCAGTACATAATCGCTACCATTTGGTCAGGAAAACACAAGAACGCGATTGGGTTTGATTGAGTATTTATTGATAAGTCGAAATCATTTACAGACAGGAGTATATTGTACGGGAAAAATACAATAGATACAATGGCAGTGGGGTAGTACGCTATCGGGAAGATTTGTAGGCATGGAGTCATCGTCTTAGTCATGGGACTCTCTTAGCTGGTTGGTTCAGTTCACGGCGTGAACTACTAAGCCTTCCTAATGACAGCTGCGCTTACCTTACTTGAAAACGGGAAGAGAAAATAGTTATGAAACGTAACGTAGTAGTCAGTGAGCTATCGAGGCGCCATTTGAGTAACTACGATTGTTAGGGTACTCCGGTTAAACTATAGGTTCAGGTAAAGCTAAAGGCAGCAATACGAAACAGGTAAATTCGAACATGCCGGTCAAAGCGTACACAGCAGGACTTTGGGGTTTGATTTTGCTCATCCTAATCAACAATGACTATGGTACATGATACATAAGTCGATACGGTACGGATAACAAAATAGGTTAAGATACGGCAAGTTATAATATAATTATCATCAAAGGTAATAGTTGTAATAAATCATCAAAGGTGCGGTTAAACAATCGGTACGGGTACAAAATATACAGGAATATACATTAACATGGGGCAAGTTCGTAAGTTTACTATATCTCTCCTACACGCATATGTATGTTTGAACGGTAGCCTCGGGTACCAAAACGAGTTTTCCTTGAATATGGTGTGTAACAAGCAAATTGTGGTTCCAAATTCCTACAAGATTATCCTTCAACTACAATAAAACAAAGATGGGAGATTTATTCTTGGCAGTACTCCAAATGGTCTTATCCTACTCTTACGGAATGGTTGAAGGCGTTGCCTCAGCCTTCAATTTTCACTGCTAATACGATCGCACAAACGTAACTCGATGTTCGTTAGGTCTTCAACCAAAAGGTAACGCTCCAAAACTGGATGCGGGTCCAAGGGTTTACAATTGTTCGCGGTACCAATTGTATTATTCAATGTTGACCAAAAGTTTGGAATA
Organism: Trileptium ribeirensis; assembly: GCA_030248225.1. Taxonomy (NCBI): domain Eukaryota; kingdom Metazoa; phylum Nematoda; class Enoplea; order Enoplida; family Thoracostomopsidae; genus Trileptium; species Trileptium ribeirensis. The sequence continues at coordinate 50,674 of JASANE010003381.1, read as the reverse complement.
ATTTGACGGTTCAGCGCGGAAAGACTATATGTACCCTGTTCAATAAATGCTTTGTAACTTCATCGGTTCGTCCTAGGTTAGATTGCCAAATCTTGAGAGATTAATACTGGCTTGATCTCTAGTCAAAACTTGCGATTGGGCCACTGCCGACCGAAGCAATGAACCGCTGTGGGGTTATTATAAATTTCCTTAAGCTCAATCGGGTTAAAGTGTATAGTTCGGGTAGCTGATTTCCTAGCTATTTGTACGTCCTAGTCGGTATCCTGAAAAGAGAAGTCCTTATGGTATCTCGGAAAATTGCTGTTCATCGCTACGGTGCGACAGTACTAATATGGGGTAAGGGACGCACTCATACGGGACCCTAATTTATGATACAAAACCAATTCCTGTGCATCAACTTGATGTATATGCTAAAATTGCACGAAATTTTGTGTCAACTTTGAAACATAGGGGCAGGGGTTAAATTTGTATTCAGCTCAATCAAAAGTTATTTGGGAATAAACCTACACGTAGCGATGCCTTATAGGTCATCGGCACTATCCTAAAACTATATGAACTTTTGCTGTTTCGATCTCAAAACGGCTCTCGAAAAGAGCTCTATTTGATAGCTAAAATTTTGTTAGCATTTCTAATGATTTCTACTTAATGGAACAGGTCCGTAAAACGGTAGATCCGGTTGTCGGTACAACCGTAACAAGTTTACCTATCAAGTTTATCCTAATTGGCGTTCTCCGTTCGCTTGGATCCTCGGTCTCGGCCGCTATACTTAGTCTAATTCATCATTTTTCGCTAATTCGCCAGCCTTTCTCTGTGAAGCTTTGCACTTAGGGTTCGACCTAACCTATCGATTTATTAGGATCGGGTCAACGATCCTCATAAAAATTGGTCCGTCGGGCCGGGACCCGGTAGACCCGATATCGCGTCTAGCGATATCGCTAACTTTTATACACAAAAATTGTGCCGTTCGCAATCAAATTTACCAACTCTGGTAAAATTGATATTTCTTGTGCGACGGCGGCGTGTCAGAGCTTCATGACTCCGATGCAGTCGTGCTGCGTTGATTCTAATACTACAGAAACAGAGAGAGAGAGAGAGAGACAAATATGAAACAGAAAACTTGGAAAATATGTGTAAAAGCTGGAAACCTCACTATGAATATACTCATATGGGAAAGCAATCTGTGAATTCTGTGTAAAACCTGAGCGGCTTTTGCGCTGCTCGGATTTATATTTATTGTAGTTTTTGAACGGGCCACGTTTTGCCGAGCTCAATAGCGCAAATGTAAGGCATAACGGGCCTCTATTTGTAGAGTAAAAATCATCAAAATTCCTGGAAGGAATTTTGAAATACAAGCGTTTGAAAGTTTAGGTAGGGGCGGACCCTGTCGGGTTTGTGATTCCGACGCGATATTATCAAATTTTAAAGTGGTATTCGGTGGCGGACATTCCTGCGAAGAAACAGCCAACGTTTCAACAAAATTGCTGGTGGGAATCTTAAAATATTCAAAATTTACGGTCTCGGTGGGGGCAAACCCCTTCATGGCCGTCGGGTTTGTGATTCCGACGCGATAATCAAAACTTTTATGAATTAAATCAACAGATGGGATCCTTACGGAGGTCCGGGTAAAATTTCAGCCGAACTCCTGGAGTAATTATTGTGAAATATTAAATTTTCACTCAGTGTTAGCTATCTCACTCTTGCGACACTAGATTAGCAAAGCCGGTTGCGGGTCGGTTACATCTTAGGCTCGTTTTTAGAAGCATAGGTTGTTACTAACATCCTAACGAAATCTCAGCAAATTTGCTGGACGGAACAACGGGTCAAGTAAATTTTATCGCCCATAGGTGGCGGTCAATAATTATTCGATCACGATTTAGCAACGATATCTCTTCCTAAATAGTGAATTCTCTTAATGATTCTGAATTCAAATTCATCCAGCAAGGCCAAGGATGGTGCGGAACTTTGATCCAAATGTTCAACAAAAACGTTTTATTTAACCTCGGTCGGCTCAAGGACATTTGTTCAGCTCCTAACTTGACTCAGGGAATCATGTAAAACAAGTCTATACGTGAGTGTCGCGTCAGTTTATGCCTTAACTCATTGACCGAGGGAGGTTCAGTACGACTTCGACTTTCTAACTGAATCGTGTGAGCGGCTAACTACGACTGCGGGACAAGCTAGGACGGACTAGACTATCATGTAAAACGAAAGTATGGACAGGGAGTACTTGGAGGCATAGAATTTCCACTAATCAACACGAACTCTTGGCTCTGTTAGCCTTTGACTACTCTCCGGACTTATCCTATCTAAAGCTATTCTTGCTCATTTAATAAAATATGCCTCCCTGTCCACACTCACATACTAGTAGTTGATCCTTCGACGTCCATCGCTCGTCCATCCATTAGCGAAACCGAAAGCAATAAAGCCAAGAGAAAAAGAAGTAAGTTATAAAGCTAAACTACCAATATTGAAGAGCTACAGAGCCGGTCTGCAAACCGACCGCACTCTGCGCTGTAGAAGTCAAACTGAACGTTCGAGAGATTGTGTGGTGCCGTTTAAATACTTTAATTTTTGCAATTAAATTTGATTTATTGGGTCGTTAAAATTTTAATAAAAGTGTTTGGTCAGCACTTTTGGGAGGATTTGATCCCAGTTTCTACACTTATAAGTGAACTTTCTTATCAGGTTCAATTTATATTAATTTTGGACCATTTTAATGTCCAATTTCTATATAATTAAAGTGATTTACGACCGTTTTATATAAAACTTTTATAAATTTAATATAAAGTTTCTAGAAACTTCTTGTTTAAACTATAATTATAACGGCGAGGGTTCTCTGTGGAATCCATAGCAAGTCATTTACTTTATTGTCGGTCATAAAGTGACCGTTATTTTACAAGTTTATAAACCCCTATACTTTCCACGGGGTTTGCAGTACTTTATAATTTAAAATTTCAAATTTTCAAACTTTGATATAACTTTCATATTAACTTTATAGTTAACTTACTAATTTTATATTAACTTTATAATAAGCTTGAGTGGTCAAGCTTATTTGTTCAAAGTATTAAAATTCTGTGGTTCAAGCGTCATCTACTTTGATATAAACTATATTAAATTAATATAAAGTTTATTCGCTTACTGATGAGGAACTTCAGCTAACCGGTATAAATTATATATCAAGTTTGTACTAAACCGACGACCAAATTTAAACCTGCTTTTATTTACTTTAAGAGAGTACTGGCTTACACGGACTGTTAGATGGCAGCGAAGCATCAGCGCATCCACTTATGGACTAACTTTTTATATAAACTTTATTTCATCTTGATTGTTTATTTAATGAAAAGATAAACTATATTTAAAATATGTATTTATTTTATAGAACTGATATATTAACATACATACTTTATATATTTGGGAGCGGGGTTAGAAGAAAGCGACGCGGCGTAAGTAAACAAAGGAAAGCAAAGACTGCGAAAAGAGGGTCCTATTCCCTCAATGATGGCCAAACTGCCAAAAGGGATTCGGATTCGGACTCTGTGTGTACATCCGATCAGTTTTATATGTAACAGGTCCATTTTTGGACGACAAAGGGGGAAGGTGGGCTCTCGGGCGAGCCCATCATAAATTTTATAGATTATTAGAGTGTTTCACACAGCTGCCGCGGTTTCGGGTTACTGTTTTGTGGGGTAAGGGTATATATTTGTGTTGGATTTGACTAGAGAAATTCAGTGATGGTTCACACGCCTATCGGGGCTTAATTTCTGCAATTTTTACAGGGAAGGGTACCAAACGTGAGCACAGCGCGTCCATTTCGGGCTCAACTGGAAGCCTCGGTTTCAGGGAATGTAACGTCTTCCATATATATTTGAGTTGATTATTTGTTAAGTTATCTGATCAAGTGTGATTTATTTACTATATGTACGTAGCTTTTCTCTTATAAGTCCGTGGACCCTGATCGGATATCCACGGAACCGGTCTCATTTTAAAGACCGTAAAATGCTCTATCGAAAATGTTGAGTACTTAAATTCCGATTTCTAGACGGTTCTGGAATATGGGCCGGAGCCGCAACCTTCTTCGCAATTGTCAATTTCTTTTAGTTTTATCAGCTAACTTAGCCAGGGAAATTGAACGCTGGTAGTTGATAAAATTTTAGTCACTATAGTTTACCAGTGTATTTATCAATTTTGAACACTGGTAAAGTAATATTTAGCTTTCCGTACTAATATTTTCAGGAAATTTACTTTATTGCTGTTCGCTATAGGGCAGACAGCCAATATTTTTGTGATCCTCACTTGTGAGGACGGTCGTGACAGGTTTCCGCCGCGGCCAATCTTTTCTACCAAAAATCGGGGTGAATTTCGCGGTCCTACCACGCGGGGTAGGGCTCTTCCTATACATAGCAAGGTGTTCGGGGAGTCGTACCGTCCTATTTAGACGCGGGTCGGGTATGGCAAGGGCTCACCAAACCCGAACAATTCTACCTGTAAAAATACTAATTTATTTGCTTACGATCACGAACTCTTCTCTAAAATCGATCAACCTAATCAGTTATGCGTTTATGGGTTATCAGTTATGCACCAAAAATTATAACTTGCAAGGGCACGACAAGTACAACAATGATCATAGAAATACAATAAAATATCATAGAATTACGTATCGGTCAGGGAATAACCGGAACCGGAACCAGCAACCGGAACCGTCCATTTAAACCGGATCCGGAACCGGAACTGGAACCTGGTCTTCGAAATTTATATATTGTAAAAGATATGAAGGAAGAAATTAAGGTATAGTCGACTTCAAATGCATTAAAAATAACTTTTACATTAAACTTAATGTATTGCCATGACATTATTGCCGTTCTGAAACTTTAAAGAGCCTGAGGAAGCTAATAATGTTTATTTATCGATCAATTATGTCGTTTTATTGGACACCCAGAGCAAAAAATGCCTTCTACTATACACCCTTGCGTATACTGCGTCAAATTGAATGTGCTTACAACGCATAGAGCGAAGAATAAACGCTTTCGCTCTGTCCCTATTCGCCTCCCTTTACTACACATACGTTTGTTAGATGTTGTTCTGTAGGAAACTTGAAATTATTGGTTTATATGATTCAGGAAAAATTAATAGATAAAAAGTCATTTTCTGATCAGTGGTAAGAGACACTGTTTAGGCTAGCGTTGGACAAGCAGTGCCCGTCAGTTAGATGATAATGATGATAACTTTCTAATCATAATGCTATAAATGAGACAAACTGTTATACTGCTCGCACAGCTTCAATAAATCCAGTTCATTGCCAAGAAAGCAGGTTTTGGCTGCGTTGTAGATAACGCTACTTCACTTTAATTTCGCCTGATGTACAAAGTTTACAAGCGCACTGGCTGGCGCTTGGCGCAATTTATATTGCCAAGCATACGCTAAGTACTTCTATGTAAGCTATACTCTGTTGCCCAGTTGGACTGGTTTAATTCGAACGTAATCCGGAGACTTCTGAATGTGTAAAATAGTTGCTACAAGCATCGACTTGGTTTTGATTTGTTAACAAACTGTTGCAGGTTATTATGAAAAATTTCTACTGAAATTATGTGTCCTACTTGCGTTTCACACGGCAAATTGCTTAGTTAATCTTTTCTTTTGCTTGGTTGTATTGGAGCTTAATCATTGTATAATATATATTACATATTTTTGGATCAGAGATGAAGCAAAAATGTGGAAAATTTCAAACAAAATTTTTAAACCGGAATTCCGGTTCCGGCATGGTTTTTGCCCTTTGCCGGAACCGCAACCGGAACACGATTTTCGCCGGAACCGGAACCGGAATTCCGGTTGCTCCCTGGTATCGGTATGTGCCTTTATGGCCAGAATCAATGAAACAATTATAAATAGCACTCAAATAACAGTATATATACGGTTATAACAATTCACGTACAATTCAGGGTACAAATCGGGTACACGTAATCAATACAATGAATTGATCAATATGTATATATACAAGAACAATGATGTATATATGATCGATCTAATCATGGTAATAATACATGAATCAAATAAGCAGATGGGTGCCTTGATGGCAAACAGAAATGGTATGGTATGATAAATCAACAACAGTAATAACATACAAATCATGTCAATGGGTGCCTTTATAGCAAAACAATCAATATGGTATAGCGAAGAACAACAATAATGATATTACAATCATTCATTCCAGAAATAGTAACAATTTCCATTCTAATCATTAACATATCGGCGGTGCAAACCAGAATATTGAAAATGCATCTTGCAAGTCTTGATCTGCACTGTACATAGTGTTCATAACTGAGGCGACGGCGAGGATTCTTCCAGTTGGTTCATTTAAATTAGGAATCAACACACGGTTTTCTTGAGTTAAAAAGGTCAGCGGTTTTCAAGACTGTCCCGACTGTGCGCGTGACTACTGCGTTGTGGGGAAAGGGCTTCGTGTCTTTTCGAATCCGTTCACGTAGGGCATTCCACTTCGGGACATATCCGTAAATGTTGCCATTAAACTGTGGTCAGGATTAACCTATCTGGTAACGATCCAACATGGATCTGTTACATATATCTTATGTTGTCTTAATCTTGATATTCAAAGCAAATCCTTGTCATGAAGGTCATTTCAACCTAAGCCAACAGGCTGTCATTATTTATGTTTTTATCAATACATTCGAAATCTTTATTACTAAACATTTCAAAAAATCATGTAAATAACACATTAATTAACGCATTGTACAACTTAATAATTGAACAATGGTCCATGTCACCTTTAAGGGCCAAACGTTGTAACGCTGAAAAAAAGATCAGCTTAGTGTGGGGGTTCGTGGGGTGGCACCTCTCTCCCGAATTAGATTTAGTGTAACGCTCACAAAGGGGCTTGACTTAGTGTAAAGTTCAGGAGTAGGCTTAGTGTATCGAGAACAACATGGCATGCATTATACTTCAGCACATGAAAGTTACATTAGCCCAACTAATTGTGCAAAGTGTTATTCAATTTTTTAAATGTTCTAATGCAAGATAATCGTGTTATGATGCAGGTTTCTTGGCAGACGCAAACGACCATTCACGTGTCTGTTGCTTGATTACTTAGCGAAAAAATCAGTGAAAGAATGAAGATACAGAAAAACACTCAACTATGTTTGACCACTATTTTTCAAATGCGATCTTTACCGGCGACCTATCTATAAAACTCGTCTTCATCATTGCTTTATTTTTGATTGGTGGACAACGAAAAATACAGTGGTGGCAAATTTTTAGTAATTGAATTCTGAGTGTACTGATTTTGGATTTTCCATTGGCTGAAAATTTTGCCAGTGGCGGCATGAACCGTGGGGCATCTATTATTAAACTATTGGCCGATTTTTCCAGGGGGGGGGTATGAACTTGAGCTCGCGGGTTCACCCGTAGGCACCTTTCGGTTTCGAAATCCAAAAATTCCCAAATTTAATGTTTTTATCTAAAAACGCTAATCTGATATATCAGTTGGGGTGCCCGGGATCTGACGCGCGGGAGACTGGCTGACTCAACCTTGCTCGCCCGACCCTGACATGCGAGCGGCCGACCCCAAAATTAAGATAGCGAGGACTCAACTTTGACTCCGGGGACATTGATATTTTCACCATCAACAGCTGCGAACTTTGCATTTTCTCTTAAGATTTCGTTATTTATGTCGGCATAGCACCTTTATTCCAACTTCGGTCAGTATTTATGTATAAATTTAATTAATCACAAATTCTAAAAAATTGAGCTTTTGCAACATGAATGGACCCGATTTGGGTGCTTCCCCCGGTGCCAAAGCTGACCCCGGGTATTGGACGAGTTTCGGGAGCCTGGTTATTCCTCAGATCTAAACTGTAAATTTTGCCAATGGGCAACTACCTACAGACATCAGTTTTTTTCCAAGATAACGAGAAATACCAGGCGGCCCACTTGGAGCAGCCGAGAAAAGCCAGAGTGGTGAATTTCGACGGATTTTGTTTCTTGGTTTTCTGGAGTGACACGCATAACAAATTTCGTGAAGCGGATTGACTCGCGTGGTAGCTTAAAATATCTATTTGTGCCCTTTATGTAAACGTGAAAACTCATTGCATCATCTCCCTAAAACGGTGCTTTGGCCATGCCGGAAAGGGTAAAATAAAACATGTTATGTATTGTATCCCAACAAGAGGTGCAGATATCTGAGCCAGATCTGGTTCATTTTGTAGGGCGAACAGCGTTCTGTAACATTGAATCAAGTGCTTTGCTATATAGCTATTGTAAAATGCAGGATTTGGGTGAAAACGCGTTTTAAATGGGTCCTTGAAACTCAAAATTAGTGAAAGCAATATCACCGCAATCACTTTAGCTAAATGAAGTTGGGCTCGTTTTGTAGAGCAATTTATCATGCACGCAGCTGCATATATGATGTGTTGCTGGTGTCATTATTTACTGCAGCGTTGGGTCAATTTTCACAGTGTGAGAACATAAATACACAGTAAGCTGATGTATTTTCTCAACAATTTAAGCAGCATGGCTGATATTCGGCTCATTTTGTAAGTTTATCTTCCTAAATTATATATTCAACGTCCAAAATGCTCCAGCTTGGCCACGAGACAAGCTGTTAGTGACAATAAATTCGTAGTTTTTATCAAAAACTGCTGCGCTGCTGTTGCAGTGACGTCTTAAAATTTGATTTTAAGTTGGTATCGATGTATGCCGAAGGTTGTTTTTTAATGAGCTAAAAATTAAAAATTTTCTGCAGTCTCTTCTTGGGTGCCCCTGTTCTTTAGGTCACAACTGTGCCAGCCCTATTTGTGAGACCCCAGACTAATAAGATCCTAATTTGAATAAAATGCTTTGCAGCATAAATATGTGTTATAGACATTGTTTTTTTCAATTCAGACGATTTAAACGATTTCCGCTGATACTTAGGCATTCTTAAGATTTTATGACTACTCGAGACACCTCCGAAACAATTCTACCAATACATCGTTTCGTCTAAGCATAATGAATGAAATAGGAATTACGCATGTTTAAGAAGTTTGAATAAAAACTGTATTATAGTGCTGATTTCGCCTTTTAAAGCAGGTTCTGTGGTGGTCTCTCAACTCTTGGCAGTTATCGGCCTATCATCGTCGGCTTTTGTGTCACAGCTGCGAAACGAATATGTCTCCAACAAAGAAATATGTGTTACACTGGTATTTATTTTACCAAAATTCGAACGCGAAGATATATTGTTTTTTCATTTTTATGACATCTGCGGCTAATCAAAATTGCTATCCGGTTTGATGAAGAATCAATTTTTAGTATAGGTTTGAATAACACAAAAACTGTTATTTCAGGAGTGAACACATCCGAAATTTTAACGGCTTACATCCAAGCTATAAAATCATTTCGCTATCTAGATCCATCGGGGGTGATTCTGGAGAACGTTTGCAACTCATTTTGCTCATATATCAGGTGTGCTGGCATTTTGATCTTTTTTTGTTTCCTAAAGATTTTTTATGATGGCGCTCTACCTCACGTTCCGTACGGACGGACTAAATGTTATTTCAGGAGTGAACACATCCGAAATTTTAACGGCTTACATCCAAGCTATAAAATCATTTCACTATCTAGATCCATCGGGGGTGATTCTGGAGAACGTTTGCAACTCATTTTGCTCATATATCAGGTGTGCTGGCATTTTGATCTTTTTTTGTTTCCTAAAGATTTTTTATGATGGCGCTCTACCTCACGTTCCGTACGGACGGACTAAAGTCAGTGCACAGAAAACTAACGCAGACGGATGAAATTGCTTCCATCCGAGCGCAGAAGAAATTGCTTTATGGAATACATCCAGCGGCAATAATAGTTTTGTGATGATCGCAAAACACATTGCAAAAATGGTGATGTTAAAATGGCGAAAATGTTAAATTCGTTCATCTCTCTGATGGGTTGCGTCGATGTGCTGTCTGGCACACTGATGTTTTTAAATATTTATAAAGTGAATGAGGGGCATTGCCTAAATATGCAGTATTCTTTGGGAAAGTTCGTGGAGATAATAAGTTGAGTTCTCTAAATAGGGAGAAGGCCTCCAGGTATTTTGGCCTCTCATTAAGTTCCCTAACTTGATTTTTCTTTGTTGGGTTAAAAATATGTTAATTTTTCTTATTGTAGTTGCAAAGTCTTCAGATTTGTTTCTATCTATATTTATGGGGCATATTTTTGCAGGCAGCGTTCGGATACTGTTCGTTGCATAATATCGTTTATGACCGATAATTGCTCCGACCTGGCATTGGAATCGGGGATTATGATGTCGGATCATTCACTGATGCTTGATGACGGATACTCGGCTACCGAAGATATTGGGGAGTGGTCTACGTGGATGCCCGACCCTGTCGATGCCGATTTGTGTGAGTTTTTATATTGTGTTATTAAATATGGTAATTATTGTAAAACATTTGTGTACCTTCTGGAAATTCACACCATGCATTACAGCGACCGTTGTACATATGGTCAGGCAAAAAATAGCTGTCTAAAAAAGAACGTAATAGCGTTCTTCAAAAACCAAATACACAACGTTTGTTCATAGACCAACAGAAAATCCGTCACAACCACGACAACGTTCCTTTCGTTCGTATCCGTTTCGAATGCCTACTTTTGTCCGTGGCTACAGATACTATACGCTCTGTGAGGCTTAACAACGATGACTGAAAGTTTTAAAAATAGAAATCAAATTTTCTTCACATGAAATCAAACTTCAAGTTTGAGCGAGCTCATTCCACCCGCGAGCGAAGCTCGCGAGTGGAACGAGAATTTTCAATTATGGCTTTGGAGGGGGGTTGAGGAGGTCCTGTCTGAGTGTGTGTCTGTCGCACCTGGATCTCGATAACGGTTGGGCAAAATCCGCAATGGTCGATTTGGGTGCAGTGACGGAGCCCGCAATGGTCGATTTAGGTGTAGTGTCGGAGCCCTATTTTGGAATTTTTTCCCGTGGGAAAAGTTATGGGGCAAAATGACGTCATTTTGGCCCATTTTTCGGGCACCCCCTCCAGTTTTTGCGACTTTTCTCAATAAGTAAAAGAGGTATCCGCAAACTAATAGGCCTATTCCATGTAGTTTTACGAGGGCTTTCCAATGATATATATAACAAGTTTTTCAACTACTTCCCAATCTGGAGTCTATAAGCTTATAGTTGGCGCCAAATTTCATATTTGGTGAAAAGTCGTGGGAAATGCATCTAAATGTGTGTTTTTGTTGCTTTTAGTGTCTTATATGGGGTTTTCTGACTAATTGCAAGTGTTAAAAATATTGTTGGGCAAATATTTTTTACACTTCTGGTTCATACTTGGCACAAAAAATGACGTTTTCGAAATTTTTGGTGAGAAGTCGTGGGAAAAGCACCTGAATGTGTGTTTATTGAAGGTTTTAGTGTCGGATATGAGGTTTTCTGGGCCAACAAGCTGATTGCGAGTGTCAAAAATATTGTGTGGCAAATATTTTTCATTTATACAGCGAATACAAACCCCGTTACAAGCGATTTCACATAACGAAACTATATATAACAGTTCCCTCTTGGATCGTTACGCGAGAGATTAATTCCCACCACAGTGTAATGGTAATGGTCAACATTATTTAACCCTAAAACTATGTTAGTTATAGAAATCGGAGTAAAAGTCAATAGTCTTGTAGCGAAATCCAAGTTACCCTACGCCGTGCGAGTATATCTGTGTGCATGTGATCGAGTATGTGTGACCTTGATGAATTTGGTCTTACTTACGTTGGCTGTCGTTTAACCATTATTATAATAATATAAGTGTTATATGATTTATGGTTACCATGGCATGAACCATTGTTGTAACTACGTGATCTGTCATTATAATTGTACTACCTATCGTAAAAATCGCGTAACTAGTGGTCGAATATCTGATTTACCACTAGATACGTACATATTTGATTTATGGTCCTAAGTTAATATCATAATATACTAACCATTTGATTACTGTCTTATTTATGTCGTTTATTGATAATTTCATGATCATTATATATATTTATATATATCGTATATTTATAATAATTGTTCATGTGAAACTTGCATGTCCTATTTGTTCGTTGTATTCATAATTCGATGTATAATTAATGCGCTTCTGATCGGCCTGGTGTGGTAGGATACATTGTGTGGTACCTAACCACTCCCGACTTTCAGTGTGTTTTTCTAATTCTTGGCGACAAAAAACGATTTGTCCGTAATTTTGACAATGAGTCCCTCATTGACACTCGAATATCATTGTCATTGACAGCTAGATAAGCGGGTATGAAATAGTCTGTATATCTCTTTCAAAACCAACTCATCGCAAGTTTTTTTGCCAGATCTTACGTTTTCGTACTAGTTTTAGAATATTCAAATTTATAATATACTGTGAAATGCCTAGAATTGAAGGAAAATACGTATCAACTCCAGAATTAGCGCATCAAGTTGCTGGATCAGACTCGGACGATGATCTGCCATTGACTCCAATCACGAGGTATGTATGTAACATTATTCCGCCGTTAGTAATAAGCACTGCAGTCCAAAACTCTTTGTTAGAGTGTAAGGTTTTGTAAATAGCCTGCGTCGACCGATATCAATAAGAACCCATTGTTCCTTAGATATCCTCGAGACAACAGAGATCAATCAGCAGCCTCAGATATATCATACGGGTTTACCACGTGGGTATCTATGTGATAATGTTGCCTAATGCAGTTAGTTTTTTATAATGTTACACTGACTGACTGATCCATTCCAATGAGAAACCGTTTTATCTTGGACATCTTCGAAATAACATGAAGCAAGTATTTTAGGATATTTACGCCTGATACATCTTCTACTTATTGATGCGGTTTGAATTATATACTAAACTTGGTATACTTTTTTACTATAAGCTGACTGCCTGATTCATGTTAATGAGAACACGGTTTTATCTTAGAAATCCACGTAATAACAAGCCTTAATCTAGAACTGAATAGCTGGTATATATACGCGTTTGTGGCGTTCCAAGTATTTTTGTGATAATTCTGCTTGAGGCATCTGCTCTGAATTACTAAATTGACTGCACCTATGCCTTGAGGGTTTGCTTATGGCCGAGTACACTCACATACACTGATTCTACAGCTCAGTTGCATGGATAGTATACTTTGGCTCATAAGGTGTAGAATAGATCTTTTTTCAATGAAGAAAAAAGGCGCAACTGTTTAAGAAGACTCTGTGTATCATTTTGTATGGACATTTTTATACATGTTCTTATAGTTTTCTCCACGTATTTTACCTACCTTGTACCTGCTTTAATGTTACAATTGTAAAAGCGCTTTATTGTATATTTTATCTTACAGCCGAGCTAGTGCTACAAAACGGAAGCTGGAACTGTCGATCGGATCACCGTGTGCAACATCTACTCCAAAAAAGATAACAACGGCAACTACGCCAGTTGTTCAACGCTCATCGACATCAGCTCCAAGGTCTCTGCAGCCCAACCAATCACCTGCAAAGATGGGAAATCCACCTGCTCACAAGCCATCCAACTAGACACTCGATGTGGGAAAAGGGTTCGCCTCCGGGAAAGGCGCGTGGCCGCCCTGGTAACGAACCTTCGATGTCAAAATGTCGAAATAAGACAAATTTGCCACCAATAACGATGTGTGGGCAACCTCCTTGTACACCGCCACCACAAAAATTTCGACGGACTATTGAATCTGACAGTGATTATGCTCCAAGCTCCGCAGCAGAGTCGGACAGTGACAGCAACATCGATGACACCGGCAACAATGTAGTAGGCAGCGCTGAAAATTGCAACAATAATGACAATGGTGGTAATGACAGTAACAGGAGTAAAGATATGAGCCATAGAAGCAAAAATAATAAAGGCAGCACAAAGAAAGATAAGGGTAAAACTCTTGTCCGTCGTCCACGCGGTAGCCAACCACATACCTGGAAATCGACGTTGGAGAAATGCAAACCGTAAGACTAAACAGGAAAGGCCACCTCTCGATGTAAGCTGCAGCAAATGTCATCATAAGTGCAAAGAATATTTCACAGCCGAGAATCGGCAAAATATTTGCAAGGAATTTCAAGGATTGGATTCGTATAACAGAAAACATGACTTCGTTGCGATGAGAATCGAAACAGAAGCTCCAAAGCGGGAGCGAAAGCGGAGTAACAAAAAAACCCGAACAGAATCTCGCAAATATTTTTTGCACGACGGAAATGGGGAAAAGCGACAGGTTTGCGCTAAGTTTTTCATGAAAACTTTGCGAATATCCAACACATTCATACAAAACACCGGAAGAAATACCACATCTGGAACACGAACTGTATCGACCACTGATCGTCGAGGAAAGCATGCGCCAAAACACAAGGCGACAGACAAAGCCGTTGCGTTAGTGAAACGTCACATTGAGTCTTTTCCTAAAGTTGAATCGCATTATTGTCGCCAGTCTACTCAAAAGGAATATCTCGAAGAGGGGCTTGATATAGCAACTATGCACAGAATGTATGTCGAACAGTTCGTAGCAACTGAGAAGGACGAAAAGCCAGTGTCGTACTGGATGTATGCGAAAATTTTTGGTGAGTGCTACAACATTGGATTTTTCACACCAAAGAAAGACCAGTGTGAAAAATGTAATTTTCTGAAGGAACTTAAATCACGCGGATCCCATGCCGATCAAGAAGCAGCGAAGTACGAAAATGATGTCATAGTCACCCATCTCAAGAACAAAGAACTCGCCCGGCAGGAAAAAGACGCAGATAAACAGCGGGCGACAAATGATAAATCGTTTCATTCAATAACCTTCGATTTACAAGCCGTACTCTGTACGCCACAGTCGAACGTGAGCCTTTTCTACTATAAGAGGAAACTTTCAGTTTATAATTTCACTGTGTGGTCTCAAGCGAAACCGCATAGCCCGACCTGTTACCTCTGGCCAGAAAATGAGGGCCAACGTGGTGGTTCCGAGATTGGCACATGCTTGTACATGTACCTCAAAACCCTACCGAAAGCTGTCTCCCATTTGACGGCATTCTCGGATAGTTGCGGCGGGCAAAATCGGAACCGCATCATCGTTGCAACCATGCTTCATGCAGTTCGGACATTACCAATTCGAGTCATCGAGCATAAGTTTCTCGAGTCGGGTCATTCGCAAATGGAATGCGACAACATGCACAGCCGCATCGAAAAGGCTAAGAAAAACAAGAAGATTTTTTGCACACCACAGTGGGCAACACTTATTTCGTGTGCCAGCCAGACCGATCCTTACACTGTTAATGAACTGACGCATGTTGACTTTTTGGATTTGGCCCATCTGCAGAAGCAAATTTTAACAAATCCCCAAGCTCTACAGCTCAGCCGAGCAAAAGTCACTAAATGCGATGCTAATTATCAAGACTCTGTGTTCATCAAATATGAATATGACGGTGATTTCACCGAAGTAACCGCGAGATCCGCGCGAAAGAAATCTCAGCCTATGTTGCGGTCGCTATACTCTGATCAACTGCGGATCGACCCACAGAAGAAAGCTGATCTCATGGACCTGCTGGATCGCGGATCAATTCCTCAGCAATATCTCGGGTTTTACGAAGACTTGAAAACGACTTAAAAGAACTGATTCTGGTTTTGTACCATGAAGAACTTGAAGGTAATTTGATTCTGAATCTTGCGTAAAGACGGGTATGTTCTGTGTCAAAAAACGATAAGTCCATTTATGATCTGTAGCTAGGTACGCGCCCGTCCTATGAACGAATTTATTACTCACCAAAACTCGCCATCTATTACAGTGTGTGTGAACCCAACACTGTCTATACCTTCCATCGTCGCAACAAATGAGAATGTTTTTTTGTGGTTTTCTCGAAACTATGACTTTGGAGTTATCGTTTTTTGTCGCACAACCAACGATATATGTGTACTGTCGGCGGGTTTGATGAGGTATTTTGTAATACCTTACCATTTGCCATCCGAGATTAGAAACTGCATTGTGCGATTTTCTAGCTCGTTCTAGCTATAAAAACATGGTTACAGCCGGTGATAGAAAAGAGTGAACTCAGGTAGTGCGTGAGAAAACCTTGGCGTTTTAAAAAACCTGTCCCGACCGCCCCTACCAGCGAAACGGCTGTCCTAAGTTGTAGGTGTTCGTCTTGTAGCAAATAGAAAATTTCGTAAAATTTGAAAATTGAAAATAAAAAATATTAAATATTAGTTAGGATACTTTTGAATAACAGATTTCTTTACGGTTGCAATGACCGTTGAACACTATTGTACAAATCGTTTTGACTTTTAAAGACAGTAAAGTTTTACTAAATTTCAACTAGTGCTCAGGAATCGTTATTTTAATGTTTTCTGAGCCATTTTTGCTCAGTTTAGGATTGCTTACAACTCTTTATCACCCATAATCTTAGCCCTAATTGACTGTTAACTTAGTAAAATGACTTATAACCCCTGCCCCCATGACCACAAATTCAAGTATGAAAACATGCATTTGTGCAATATAGCTATTCAATTACGTGAAATGTCAGAGAAATTGAAAGTGCTTAAACGCTTAAATTGCCACATTGGTATTCTCTTTGATGCTTGTTTCGTCAGCTTAGGAGATGCACCATCACTTCGGAGCGATGACGTGCAATCCGAACTAGCAAAACGATTCCGCTGTGATTAAAAATGTTCGGACATACAACCTGCTAGGAATTAGTTAAGTAGGCTAAGTATGTAAATTCGGTAGGGCTTGTGAAACTGGGAACAGCTCCAGAATGGATCACTGTTCCTGTGGTGGCCTGCCACAACCCTCTTCAATTTCGACAGAGAATTAGATTAAGCATAATAATATAAGTTTAAAATAATTCACATAGGGCAAACCAGTTCATATTTTAACGACCCGTATATAGCGATTCCGCCCTGCGCCGCCCATATCCGCGGTAGTGCGAAGATTCTTCTTTGCGAAGTCGGATACAAAATTATATAGTACACCCGTGAACCTAGGGATTAATATGGACCTTAAATACTAAAATTTATATAGGCTCAGCAATTCCGATCATTAGGATATTAGGATACGTTCTAACTGGAACCTTTCCTTGCGCCTGGTGGGAAAAGGGCTGAGGCAACGCCTCAGCTGCGAAAAATTAGCACCGCGAAGAACACACCTGTCGTAAGCTGCTTCGAGTAGTGGTGGATAGTACTAGTCTTGCCCTTGCTTGAATTCAGGTGCAATTATTAAATTTGCTAGGGTCAAATTTTACTGAGAGATATTTTCCTGGATACCTGCTCTTTGAGCAGTTTTCGTAAGTTAATAGGACAGAATATTTTTCGTAGATAACCTCAAAATTCACACTCGGTGAATATTATATTTTATAAATTGTGCTAAGATTTCAAGCGAAATTCAGCAATTTAATCGTTTGGATTGTACCATAGTAACCACCTCACTAAGCGGTACTTTCTGTATATACTTGTTTTGTATCGGCTGGGTCGGGCTTTTAAATTGCGGTACAAAATTAGTTTTTTTAAGATGCGACGCGGCGACGTTGCATCCTGGAAACGAAGCATCGGACTTAGGTTAAACTCTGCAAAGATCTATGAATTTCAGGTCGTCTTTCTTTTCATCCAAAAATATAAGTCTTTAGCCCTGCATCTTTGGGACAGAAAGAAATCAGGAACAAATTAATTACACCCTGTCCAATTAAAGATTAATTAGGATTCTTGCAGTACTTTACAAAAATCCATGCTTTTCGCGAGGATCTTAGAATATAGTTCCGCGAGTTAGCTTAAAGGTTTGAACCACTTATGAATTTAAATATATGGAGAAACTCTTATTGTAGCATTTTCCCCTGGATCAGACTCGATTCAGCACCTTCGTGAAATTGTCCACATTAACGCGAAAATTTTCAGATAAACGTAAATATTAAGTAAGTTTGATAAGCTATGCATAGCGTGTAATAATATTTATTGGAAAACTAGCAATATATAGAAAATCCTAGGAGTTAGGAAATTGATCGCGATCTATTTGTACCGGGCGAATTTTACTTAAAGACCCGTGAATTTGATAGAATTAACCCTGTTCCTGAGGAACCGAGTAGAGAATCTTAGGAATTAGAAGAATCGGTTCCAATGTAATTCTACCGGGACCTACGAGTCAGGAATTAAGATGTCCGCATTGCGCGCTTTTTTGCTTTGCAATGGCGCACCGCTTTAATTCACAAAACGGCCAAACGTAAGAAAACTAGGTCATTATTGAGCTCGAGTAATAGCACACATATATTTGTATATCTTCACTTTGTTCATTGCCGGTAATCGATATTGAGCAAGCATAGTGTTACCGGAAGAATTACTCGCGCCCCGCTAAAATTGCTGCTAGTGGACGTCAAATACACTTAAGACTTTCTATGTTCCCTCCGAATCAGTAACATCCTTGTTCCATGTTAACTGAAATGACCTTTTGCAGTATGGGCACGCTTTGCCAGTCACACTAGATGTTCTAAGTCCCGATGAACTCGCTGTCGCATAAGCATGAGTTGAGCTAAATATAAGAGACCGCTGTGAAGTTTCCTTTCAAAATTCCCCGCATATTAATACAATTGTGTACAATAAACACATCATCGGGAGTATCCAATCCTGACCCGAGAATAAGCCCTAGGATCGACTTCAAATGATTCACTACTAAGCAAAATGGATCTGAAAATTTATTGTAACAATATAGGATTTAGGATCATTTATTGTGAATTAGCGAATATTTATGTCCATGTTAGGATTTTGTTAATTTTAGAATTTTGTTGTTTAATCGACTTATAGAGAGCAAAATGGGTGAGAAAATTCATTGTAACTATATAGGTTTTATATCATTTATTGTGTATTCGTGAATATTTATTGTCGTGTTACGTCATTCGAAAGGATCATGCTGTTCATGGGCCGTACCATGTTATTGTGTTGAGTTACCATTACCTTTTGTATGATATAATATACCAGTACCTCTTGTTGCATATCTTTGATATATATAAAATTGTATCCTGTACACGTGTACATTATTGTCATGGCATTCAATCCTTAGTAGAGTAAGATAAGTAGTCGAATTGGACCCTGACAACCGTGTTTGCTTCCAGTAGTTTGCATGATCTCGAACTTGTCTTGTTTAATATACCGCCCCTGTATATGTTACTCATTATTCGTTAGCAGTCATCAGCTTTCCTGAAACAACCTATCGGAGAATTATGATTATCGAGCGATGATTTAGCTTCTGGCGCCCTATTAGCTGTATCTTATGCACCGTCCTGATCCATACTTCTTTTTAGTAAGATAAGCGCAGCCGTTACTCAAGGCGTTTGTCAAAGCTAAATGTAGTCGTTTAAATTAATATAGCTTACGGCTGTGTGCGTTCGATTAGGAAGGCTATTATATGACCCGTGGTTTAACAAAACTTAATTATCTGTGCGAATCACGTATTTTTGTTGTATCGTTCATCAAAAATTACGTTCTTGATGTATATTCTATTACTATTGAATGTATAACCACACTATATTAGCCTATTACCGAACACGTAATCGATTCGCCTGTCAATAAATAAATAATCGTTGAAAATCCACTGTGTCCCTGTTTTCATTGATGTTATATGTAGCGATATGTACTAAACTGGTTTGAAGTCGTCGCCCCAGTCGGCGACCTGCGCTCACACTTGACGTCGGAAAGGTCAGAAGTATTAGCGTACTTCGACGACCATTCGATGTATGTACGTTCGCTTAAATTGTGCGAGAACTCCAAGCGGCCAACAACCAAACGAGGACTCGAGGGAACCACTTGCAGAGCCTAATATGCGATTCGACGTTAAGCGTGCAGGAATGGTCGGACATTAGCGGGGTTACATTAGCTATAAATTAGACTGGCAACCGATCACACTTTGTCTAACCCAACGATGTGTCAGTCAGATTGAAATTTTCAGAATATAGCGGTATTGGCAATAGTGATGTGGTCTCTTTGGCCTGCGAGCTGGTGACCTCAAAGGTAATACCACGTAGGCGATGTAGTCAACCCATCCGGCGGTATCCCAACACATCCCGAGAAGCGATCCTGTGGCTTGCTAAGCTCAGTAGCTTCCTGGGACTGACTGAGAGTATTGGTCCGAAATGAGTCTGTTAGGTCCGCCCATGAGGTAACGATAACTGGGGTCGTACGGACACTGCGTTTGGATGTGCGTAGTGCAGCAGCGTCACGTATGTTACATATATGTATATGAAACTACGCTCACTCCAATATATCAGGGGCGTCGCAAAATGGGTGGGTAATGGAAGGGGCGGTACCTCCCACTTTTTACTGAAAAACTTAAAAATTAGCTGATGTGATTACAACAAAATGAATGGAAACGACCGGCTCCCTCCAGTTTTTTGTTTACCAACGAGACTTTTGCCGGCCTCTTTGGGTTTTTGCCGCCCCCCCCCACTTTTGAAGAGCTTATGATGCCCCTATGTTTCACCATCGCTTGCGAGATAATATGTAGTAAAAATGTAATATCTGTTTTGATAGTCTGCATCTAACATAACTCTGCACTAGGTTGATTAATTTTCGCAAATTTTATTCGACGCGTAAAATATGTCATTTTGCTTGGCTTTGCTTTATCGTTAGTACAATGATTTCCTGCTTAAAATTTGATACACGGCAGTTCAGGGTCATCTTTATGTTATAACTATTGGATAATCCTATCATCAACGGCTATAATTATGCCGAAGTTACACTATTTCTTTTTTTGGAGCAACTGTCAGAGCTTTGATTTGAAATTTGAAAAATGCTCCAAATTATCGAAATTTTGGTTCAATGAGTTTATTGCTTACAATGGGTTTATAGGTTATTAAATCCGTTAAACATGTTGGTTCCATCGTTTTAAAGATTTTACATGTGGAATGGTGCAAGGGGGCTAATATGCTAAATTTCGGCACCGAAAGTAGTCCAATTTTGTCACGTTTTCAAATTTAGTTGTATGCATATTGCTATTATAATACGGTTATAGGTTTTCGGGGTTGATGGATACAATGAAAACAATGATTTAAATAGGGTGATCACAGGGGCGTATAACGTCAAAAATTATTCTTCAAATTGTAATTTTTCTTAAAAGTTGTAATTTATAATAATTGTCAAAGTATAGTAGGTCATTTAAAAAACAAACGGGATTCTACAATTTTTGTATTTAGTGAAAATGGTCGTAACGTTGCGATTAAAGTGTATTATCTATGTATTATCCCGGGTATTGCAAGGAGAAGGGGCTGACCCTCATTACCTTTGCGTGATTCCTAATGGACACCTGATATCTTCGTTTTTTACCACCAAAATTTTCGTTCCACCAATTTGCTCCAATTTATGGTAAAATTATGCCAAAATGTTGCCAATTTTTTTTCCGATTTTTGTTTTGCCCAATTTTTGCCATTTTTTGTAAAATTTTTTAAATAATTTGGAAAAGCAATTGGCTTGACCCTAGTTACTGTCCTTCCGCCATTGTTAGGTGTCAGAATTGCTCCTGGGCCTCTGACCCTAGCGTCAAAGGACAAAAATCCTTATTGATACACGGGGACTTCAAAGAGTGCTCAGATAGATCAATATGAAATTTTAAAATAGTCATGAAGTACAGACTAGCCTCTTTCGTTCTGTTTACCTCGTTGCGCGAGCAACTAGTTTTGCAACAGTGCCGCCTTACGAGCGAAAGAGAAGCGGGCGAACAACGACCGAGCAGCCAGCGAACAAAAACGAAATGTAAAATTTCCATAGTAAAATTTATTTTCTTACGAGCAAGTTGCGACCGAACAGCGTGCGAGCAGCAATTAAATATGGTGAATACTGTACAGTCCTGGCCAAAAATAAATCCAATTCGAAATAGAGAAATCGCAATCCATCTGAATTTAGTTTAATCGAAATTAATCGAAGTTTTACAAATTTGGAATTTATCTAATTGCGCCAAAATTGAAAATGATCGAATAATTTAATAGAAATTTCGATAGATTATTTTGTATTGATTTCTGTCCTTGACTGTTGTTCTAGCATGAAATGTATTCAAATTTTAGCCAGAGATCCTAAAATACGAAAATCGGCAGACGTAGTAAGCATGCTGGTTGGAATCTACGGTAGCAAGCAGTTATTTGTTAAAGAATATTGCCGCCTTTTGGCTGAGCGTCTTTTCAAAACTGGAGGAGCAGAGGTACAGAATGTTGTTTTACTTATTCTATGAAATGATTGTCGTAGCGTATGGCGAGTAATTGTTTTAATAATGTGATGCAACGCGCGAACACAAAATGTGCTCCATTTCGATCGTCAGAAAGCGCCGATATTATTTCTCACTCTATCAATAATTGATTTCTAATCTAATTATTAGATGATAAACGTTACAAGTTATTTTCTTTGCTGAAAATAATTTTAAGATTATTCAGCTGCCGATCAGT
This sequence comes from Trileptium ribeirensis, assembly GCA_030248225.1. Classification (NCBI taxonomy): domain Eukaryota; kingdom Metazoa; phylum Nematoda; class Enoplea; order Enoplida; family Thoracostomopsidae; genus Trileptium; species Trileptium ribeirensis. The sequence continues at coordinate 28,275 of JASANE010003381.1, read as the reverse complement.
ATTGGTTTCTCCAAATAGGGAAAGGGCCCCCGTATATCGACCGCACCTGCTCCACCTACCCCAGTTCATGTCCCACAGGTTATGTTTTGCATCCCCTAGTTTCTCAGTTCATAGGACACGGATACCCTAGTTGCTTTTCTGTGCGACTAAAAAATTGCCGATTTTTCTTTTATAGCCTAAAAATATGCTAATTTTTTCTATTTTGACTACAAAATACCAAATTTTTTCGTGTGGGGTCAAAAATCTGTAAAATCTTCAAATTATGTATAATATTGCTATGAGTCATTAAATTACGCATATTTGTCGGTCTCTGGCAGTTACTATATTTTATTACAATCACCTCACGTGCAACTGGGGGTTGGGATCGCACAGCGGCTATTTTCAATTCTCCAGATCAGAACGGGGAACCCGAGAGCTTAATTTTGGTTGTCTGGAAAACCCAGCAGTATGTATCACGTAGAAAAGCGTACGTTTTCTCCAGGATATTACGTATTCTATACATATTGTTTCAAAAAGCCTGATAAATTGGATGCGTTAATAATGTTATATGTTTCAAGTTTCGGATTAGTATCATAGTCATTTAACCAATTCAGTTTCACATGTTTATGGCAAGAGCTTTACTACAGGTTGCCTAGGTAATAATTGATTATTAAGAAGGCTCAAACGGATTTGGAGGGGTTGCCATGAGTATAGTAATTTACAAAAAATATCAACGTGATTCAATGTTCATGATTAAACCTGGCTATGACTGTGGCTAATTGTTTCACAGTGTTTCGGGCTTTTAGTAGCCACACTATATCCCAAAATTTAGTGTAGAATTAATCAAAAAATGTGTTACTCCAATAATATTGTACGGCGATATTTTCAGATTGAAAAAGAAATTCGTTATCTTGAGCTGCTAAAATTACGCTTCGGTGAAGCTGAGTTACATCACTGTGAAGTAATGATCAAAGATGTGCAAGAGTCGAAACGCATCGATAATATAATTGAAGCTAAGCGAGAGCGTGACGAGGAGGTATGATTGTTGTGTTGCATCAAAATGGCAACGCATTAGATATTTTTAATATTAACGGTATTATAGAGGTCCAGCAGTTCTTTCGGTCTATAAATTATAGGCCCAAAACAAATTGTGCAAAAGCTATTTATTTCAGTTGGCTTAGTCGTGTGTATCTATAGATGAGTTTTTGTTGTCTTTTCTCAGTATTACTTACTTAAACACATTGTTCTTTTGGTATTTTTATATTAATTTATACTGAATTTACAACACGGTTGCCGTTGTATAATTCCTACAGTGCATGGGAAAATTTGTAGGAGACTATGGCACCATGTCAAACTCATACAGTTTGCCTTATCTGATGATCTGCTAGTTTTTTGCTCGTTCCTTTCCCAAAAAACTTCTAGGGGTATCACTGAGGTTCCATGGACGGAGTATCACCAATGTTCGCAAGTTTCCAAAGGCTACCCGTCGCTTAAAATTTCTCTGGGGATGCCATCTACTAATTCGGCAATAAATCAAATTAGAGGAGTAGTAGCAAGCACCGATGGCGCCTTTGATTATTGACGAACTTAGGTGGTACACCTGAAAAGCTTTGGCGTGGCGGCAATGGGCCTTGGAGGGCTAAGCCGCACAACGACCATAAATCATCGGATAAATCACACTACATGATTGTGACCGATTGTCAGGGGCGCAGCACTCGGGAAGGAAACGGAGGGCGGCCACTCAATTGTCGAACAAAAATTTTTTCGCCATAAGGCGGCCTCCCCAATTTTGGAATAGTACCCCCTCCCCCACTTTTGACCGGCATACTACGCCCTACCAAGTGTCATACTATTCTGCAAAGTTTTTCATGAACTCTTGGTAAAGGTAATTCAGAATTTCTTATTACTGAACTGTAGTTTTTTCTTGAATTTTCAACTTTTTTATATTACTGCCTTAACCCTCTTTTTTCGTATCTGATGGTATCTTAAGCTAGCATGTCGGCAGCTTCTTATTTAGGAACAACGTACATAATGCTGCATATGTTTTCTTTATTAATCAGTACACAATAAAATATTGAAGTTGAGTCAAGCACCGTTGAATATAGCATTTAAGTGTACAGATAAAACGGGATATATCGCAATAATTCTAATGCGTTAGCCAGAGCTTTTTTCGGATTTCTGGCTAGCAGTAGAAAGCAAAGGTTACAAATTTGGTGACAGAATTGTTGCTGCTTCTTTAGAATCTGATCTTAAATATTCTAAGATATTTATATTGTTATTGTTAGTTATAGATTATTAACCATTTTTTAGCTTATAGACGAAAACATAAACTAATGTAAAATATGCGTTCATATCGTAATAATATGACTTATTAATAAAATATTTCAAAAAGGGAGCAAACTCCTGTAGCACCTGATATCTCATTGCGGAAGTACAAATTCAATGAAAACTTTTTTTTAATTAAAGTTCGAAAAGCTCGTTCTTTTGAAATTTTAGCTTTGTCGCAAAGCTTTATGTATTATTTAGAATTTTCCGGTATCTGCTTTGATAATGTCGGGTCATTTTTGGCCAACTGCTAAATACGAAAAACTTTCGCTGCCTGAAGTTGCGTCGATTCAACTTGAAACTTACAAAGGAAATTTTTCGACAATAAAAGCAAATCGAACGCTTGAGTACCATACTTCTGGTGGGTTTGTCGACTTGGAACTAAATATCGGCGAAAGTTCTGATTCACCTGGCTCTTCCGATTCAGCAGCAAGCCCTGGGACGAAGGTCCGATGTTGTGTAAATCCAGTTTTGGCGTGTATTATTTTGAAATTTACTGAGAAAGGTTAGTTTACTGAAGTTTGCTGAGCAGGATCGATATAATTAATAATGTATAGTTTTGACGAAATATACATTTGTTATTTGTGTTATGCTAACGACAAATACTAGGCGGGGTAGGAGCAATAGCCCCGCCATGTGGTTACCAGTTGCTTTGTAGAAAATGTGATTATTCTGGTGATGTTACGAATATTGTGCATACATGCACTGAATGTAAAAACATGAGCCACACAACGTAGAAGGCAATATATATATAATTGATTTTAATTTTTATCGTGACCCGCGAGTATGTGTAGTTCGTTTTGCTTAACTAAACGCCTTGTCTTAACTTTTACCATGGTTGTTTGGTATATCACTTCTACATACAGGATCATTCGCTAGAAATCAATGCTGTTTTCTTCGGTTTCAAATTTTGCTTAATAAGGATAGCGTTTTGTCCGATAGAGTAACTGTAGTTCTTGTGTTTTATATATTTTGATCGAGTAGCGTGCGCTTATAGATTTTTTGATCCATTTATGTTCGTTAGTTCAAAATTCAAACGTTTATCAACCAGTGATAACTAGCAAAGCAACGCCTACTTTCAGTGCTACTGGTCAAAAACAATGATAGTGTCGTTTGGCATTTGCTCAACGTTCATTCAAAAAGTTATAAATTTTGTTCTGAATGTACTTGAATGGCGCTTGAAATAATATTGTTTGCATGCAGCTGTATTATCGTCTATCTAGGTTCGTTCTTTGGAATCTTAATGTTTTTATTTTCTGGTGTAAGCTTTATGCTTCAATTAAGCACAGTAGCAGCTGTTGTCGAGTTGCAAGGTAGTGGGACTGACCACTACATGAATGCTACTACTGTGTACTATAGTTCAAACATCTAAAAATAATTCATAACAAATAACTCCATTCTCTAAGTTGCGTTTCTAGACGAGTCGCCTGCACAATGTGCCTAAGTTTTTAATCAAAAATTATATGCTGTTAACAGAGCAAATTATTGCAGACACAACCGCAATAATTATATTGAAACATAAAAAGACATTATCAATGCTATGTGCACAAAATCCTAATGTATCGTTTGTTTATAAGCAAAACATTACAACATTATTGTTTACATTTACTTTCAGTCTTATTTCTTCACAACCGATTTTATGTGTTAATTTTTGTTCTTAACTAAATTTTTTTGTCTATGTAAACTGCAGGGAATAACCGGAACCAGCAACCGGAACCGTCCATTTAAACCGGACCCGGACCCGGAACCGGAACCTGGTCTTCGAAATTTATATATAGTAGAACAGATGATGGAAGAACTGAAGCTATAGTGAATTTAAAATGCATTAAAAATTACTTTTACGTTAAACTTAATGTATTGCGATGGTATTATTGCCTTTCTGAAACTTTAAAGAGACTGAGGAAGCTAATAATGTTTATTTATCGATCAAATATGTCGGTTTTTGGACATTCAGAGCAAAAAATGACTTCCACTATACACCATTGCGTATACTGCGTCAAATCGAATGTGCTTACAAAGCTTGGAGCGTAGAATACACACTTTCGCTGTCTCCAGTCGCCTCCCTTTACTACACATACGTTTGTTGCATGTTCTTCTGTAGGAAACTTAAAATTATTGGTTTATAATGATTCTAAGAGAAAATAATAGATAGAAGGTAATTTTCTGATCAGTGGTCAGAGACACTGTTTAGGCTAGCGTGGACAAACAGTGCCCGTCAGTTAGATCATAATGATGATAACTTTCTAATCAGAATGCTATAAATGAGACACACTGTGATGCTGCTCGCACAGTTTCAATAAATACACGTCATTGCCAAGAAAGCAGTTTCTAGCTGCGTTGCAGATAACGTTAGTTTACTTCAATTTATACTGATTTACCAAGTTTACAAGCGCACTGGCGGGTGCTTGACGCAATTTATGTTAGCCAAGCATACCCTAAGTACTTCTGGGTAAGCCATACTCTGTTACCGAGTTGGACCGGTTTAATTCAAACGTATCCCACAGACTTCTGGATGTGTAAAATAGCTGCTACAAGCATCGACCTGACTTTGAGTTGACAAACTCCTGCAGGTTTTTACGAAAAATTCCTGCTCAAATTATGTGCCCTACTTACGTTTCACACGGCAAATTGGTTGGTTAATCTTTTCTTTTGCTTGGTGGTATTGGAGCTTGATCATTGTATAATATATATTACATATGTTTGGATTACAGGATGAAGCAAATAACGTGGAAAATTTCAAACAAAATTTTTAAACCGGAATTCCGGTTCCGGTATGGTTTTTGCCCTTTGCCGGAACCACAACCAGAACACGATTTTCGCCGGAACCGGAATTCCTGTTACTCCCTTGTAAACTGGTATGTACGTAATTAAATTCTGAGTTTTACATTATAACTAAAGTAAGTACGAATTTTAATAAACGCACTGTCGTTTCAAGATTGACGGTAGTATTTACTAATCACAATCATTGTAAAACAATAGTAAATGCAGTTGATAACGTAAATCTTAATCAAAAACGTGCTAGGGTTTAGTTTCAGATTATTACGTTTGTTTTTTAGAAAAATGGAGTCTAGATGAACTCAGTGTAGCGCTGGATTGTCCGTTGTCGATTGTACGACGGCGTCTTGGCTTTTGGATTTATCAAGGAATCGTTATTGCTGATGCAAACGATCCGGACGCGTATCAGCTAACAGGTAACTATTATAGCGCTTATTCTGTAATAAATATTGTACACCGCTGTAGCAGAAAACGAGCTCACACAAGTGACGGCTGTGTTTGGTCATCACCCAAAATTTGATTACCTGCCAGTAATAATATTGTTTTAGCTACAGTCCTGGCCAGAAATAAGTGCAATCGAAAACAATCGAAATCGAAATCGATCGAAATTTCGTTTAATCGAAAAAATCGAAATTTTGAAATTTATCTAATTGCGCAAAAATCGAAAACGATCGAAATTTCGTTTAATCGAAATCGATCGAAATTTCGTTTAATCGAAATCGATCGAAATTTCGATCGATTATTTTGCACTTATTTCTGGCCGTGACTGTAGTTACAATCAGAATTAAATGTTCAAACATCGAACGATGTTTCATTCGATTTCCATCATTTTCGTTTAAACGATAATGATTTTGCGTTAAAATACAAAATAATTTAGTAAAAATGTTAGTTTGCGTGTAATATAACTAATTTCGATTGTGTTAAAATGAAAAATATTTTAATAAAAAATGCTAGTTAAACGAAGAACGAGCAATTGTGCTATCACGCGATCTCGTCTGAGTTCAAATTTTATGTATACTTAATTCTGATTTTAACTACATCACGGAGTAATTAAATCAACTATACAATATCTTATAATCATCATCATTTATTAACGACTGTGTTTTCTCTTTTCCAAGAGGCAATGACGGTCATCCATGACTTCACCGCATTCCTACACTTTTTGCGATCTGTTGCGAACTATACAAACTTTAATATGTTGTTTTTAATTTTTAAATATTCTTTGAACAAGTTATTCTTTCTGAACCTTTTAACCCGGGACCATGACAGGCGGTTGGTATCGATTTCTCATCTGCCAAAAGCCAATCAGTGTTTGTGGGTTTTCAAACCAACCTTTCAAAAGATCGTGGCAATTTCTTCTTTCAGCATCCAAGTTGGGCTTCACCACTCGTTCAGTAATCTATAACAAAATTGGAGAGATTTAATAAAACTGAGCAGACATAATTTTATTTTATTGTATTACCTGGTAACTGTATGTTTCTGGAAGCAATGCCACTTTGAGTTTTACTGCTATAAAGGCTTAAACAGTAGGACGTCATTAGTCCAAATGTTTCACATTATGGTAAAATCAGCAAGCCATACACGTGTGTAGGTTTATAGCATTTATTATCTATCGCCTGTGTAAAACGGTGGCAGCTTAAAACCATTGAACTGCTTCGCCTGGAGGTATTTCTTTATAGGTGCTGGAGGAGGACCCCGTTTAAACGCTGGCAGCTGACAACCATGGATCTGCTTCGCGTGGAGGTAGGTATTTCAACATACATGCTGGAGGAGAATGCCGAAAATCATCTACCTGGGTCGAATCACGAACGAGGAAATGCGAAGGCTTCTGGGCACTCCTTGGGGATTGAATAAAGTGATTCAGAAAGGAAACCAAGTGGCCTGGTCATGTCTTGTGTATGGACCCTAGAATAGTCACGCGGAAAGCATTGTTTTTCGACCATCCTGTGGCATATTATAATCGTGGAAAAATCGATGCAAATGCTTTTGTCACCACAACTCAAGCCCCAAATGTTTGGCATCAATGGAATAAGTGGGCCGTGACTGTTGTGAAATGGCCGTCAACCGTGTCAGGGAGATTTATTTTAGGAATTCGTCATAATTTACTGACCGCGACGACTCTTGACACGCGTTTTTGATCGCATATTTTTATGCGCTCATATACCGCGGACGCAGCTTTTCGATTCATCGTGTGATTTAATTAACGTGGACAAACGTTTGGATTGTAGAAATTCGCTCGTAATTAAGTGGTTCCTTATTCGCTATACGAATAGCTATGGCGGAAATTTGAACTGAAATTTTAACATGGCTGGGGTATTTTGGCAAAAGAACGACTATAGCAGTTAACCACTTAAAGCGAACTACAGCATTAACAGGGACGCCACGATAGACGCAGTTATTAAGTGCAGGATTACAAGTTATTTATTGTAATCACACAAAAACAGTTAAAATTTTCCCGACTTTGTTTTAGGGAAACTTCCTTCAGGCGTAACAACATTAGCGTCAACTGAACAAATCGGGGTGTCGTCAGAGCCCGTTTTTGTAATAACAGGCGGTGACGATGACCACGATGATTCGCTTGCTGGAGAATCAGAAGGCGACCAAGATGAGCTAAACGTAAGCGCGTGTAATTCGACGAGGCTTCCCGAGAAGACAATATATGTATTGCTGTAGCTTTCAATAAGGTTTTGGAATAGATTTTTGGAACTATTTACCCATTAAGTGGGTTTAAATTGGGTGATTTTAGTATCTCTTGATAGCACTCGGCGAAATGCATCGAAAGGTGTCTATTACGACCGGATCAGGTCGCCGGTTGCTGAGATACCGGAAAAGCGTCGATTTCAGAAATTAGTCGTGAGATTTCGCATTTTTCTCTTTTTTCCCATCAATCACTAACTTGTCAACGACATGGCATGATGTTAAATTTGGTTCCTGTCGATGCGCCCTGGGCTAATATCGGTTCGACGCTTCGTCGCTTTTCGATATTCCAAGGTTGAGCCGAGTTATGGCCAAAAACCGTTCAAATTTTGCCCATTTTCGGCAAACAGTGAGGCAAAAGTTTTTTTGTTTTTGACCTTATTTTTTGTTTGAATCAAAATCTTGCCAACTAAACAAAATATTTTGATCAGCTGTATGGGTACATTGGATCAAATAAAAAATAATTTTTATTCTAACATTAAAAGTGGCGAACTATTCTCGTGGTCAACATGACCTTACGCGTTTTTTTGGTACTTTGGCCCGATTTCGGTAATTTTTGACGACTTACAGATTTTGAGTGAATATATCGCAGGATTATACCAGGAAAAATCTTAAATGCGAGAATTTTTTCGTATTTGTTCGAAGAGCACGTTAAAAAATTTTAATTAGATAATTTGAAAATTGAGGGACTAGATACATTTTGAAAATGGTGTTTCTAATACCCCAGATTCCCCAAGCTTCCACTTTGTGGTCACATCTATGTAGGTATGTAGATCTTGTTTTAGGTCCGTTAACTAGCAAAGTTAATCAAGTTGGGCACTCTAGTAACATTGTGAGCACAATTTCCAGTACCTACCTTCCTATACCCTAAAATTGTGCTAATAGTGTTTCTGGGGCCCAAAAATTAAATTTCGTGTCTGGCTTGCGGAAAGTGCAATTTAGAAAAGCCGTGGTCAAATTGTTTCACATTACGCCTAAAGTGCATAATCTAATCTAACAAAACACCAGCGTAAAAATAGCGTCTTCCTAAAAGCGTTAAAAAGCAAACTTTATCAACTTGGTCACTCTAGTCACTTTGTGGACAGTGCCTACAAACATTTCTGTACCCATAAAATTGAGCTAATTGCTTTTGGGGGTCCAAAAAGTCGATTTTTCGTATCTGTCTCGTACAAAACGCGATTTAGGTCGGCCGAAAAGTGAAATTAATCAGTTTGAGCACTCTGTTGATTTTGTGACAATCTGCCTATAGTGAACTGCTTCGAAGTCGTCTTCTGCTGTGTATTTCGCTTAAAAATGACAAAAACAAGTTAGAAAAATTTCCTAAACGGGAATTAGAAAAGGGAACCCTTGTGCAACCTTGTTCGATTTTTAAGTTTGTTTGCTTTTGTAGTCATAACAATGTCCTTCGTTATTTCGTTCACTAAGATAACGAAAACAAGCAAAACACTGAACACCTTTCTGTTTATTGTTCATGTTCAAAGTATTCGCTCATAACACCGATTACACTGATAACAGAAGGTTCCGTGGCAGAGCTGTATTAATCCATTTATTCATATTCCACACTCTTTGCAGCGTTTGCGTTATAACCCCAAGTATGTTTACCGCGGAATCTCGTTCGCTCTAGGATTACTGCGACAAAATGGTACTACAGTATACGTCAGAAATGACTCTCCCATTTCGAGCGAGCGAGTTCGTGCGAGCCGCGATCGAGCGACAGTTTTTTATGGCGGTAACGTATATTATGTTAAATACTCAGACGAGCTTACATAGAAATAGGTTATTGTATTATATAAATTTAACGGCGTTTATTTAAAACTGGGCACTTCAAATTGGGGGTGGGGGGGCGGAAGGTGCGCGGCGCCTGGCATTTTGAAGTGCTGCCTGGCAAATATCGAGTGGCCCCGTTTCGTGCCCCATTGCAAAATTTTGAGCTCCTCATGTTCATCACCTCTTGGTAAATTTGTTTCCACTCCGTGAAAACACAACCAAAATTCATAAAATTTGATCAAAATTTGTACTAAAATTCGATCCTTAGGCCAAAAATTTCGCTAGTTTTGTCACAATTTGCTTCAAAACCGCTTTTATCTTCATACAAACCATTTTAGCTGTGTTTCTGACACGATTTTTCACCATTTGTCACCTGACACAATCGACTCAATCCGGAACCAGGAGGCCCCCACTTTATATCCATTGGCAAAGTTTTCAGCGAATGGATAGCCCAGTAATTTTAGTTTGTATTAATCCTGTAAGCCCAGCAATATAAATATACTTTTTGAACCTTATTAATACAAAACTAATTAGTGAACGTGGCATATTGCATTCGTCGCTTTGGCTATAGTTTAAAACTTGAGGTTGGTGAACCCCTTCTTTACGTTTATGGGCAATTCAACGTGAAATTATTTTTGTATGGATTATTTTTCATAGAGAAATACGCAAGCGACATCAAGCATGTATGTTTAAAATCACCAAGCATCAAATGTTTTGCGAACATTTGCTTTTTAAAATTAAAGTTGCGTTGGAGATAATGACTTATTAATCGTACTAGCGCTGTTTTGCAATCTACAATTTATCAATAAACATTTTATGGGTGAAATTTTTCGCGAACATGTTCTTTTCTATATCGCAATCGATTATAATTCTAGGTTAATAATTTAATGATTATATAAACTTGTTGAAAATTTAAAACATGAAAATTGTTTGTTCGCGAATACTTGAAATTTACAGAAAATTTAACTCGTTTTGTGAACAAAAATTTGTTCTATTTTACCTGTGATGGCAATGTTACGGAATGCTGAAAACTAAAAATTTTAACGACGTTTGTGTTGGCGAACAAAACGAATCCTGAATTAGTCAATATCCTAATTAGTAGTGAACCGTTTTTACTCATAAAAAATCGACAAAATTCTGTTTCGAGACAGTAATTTCTGGCAGTTGGATTCCACTTTGTCTAATACTGGTTAACAAAAACCATGCCAAATTTCCTGTTTGTCCCGTAACACTGGTTTTCGATTCCACATTGGCTTTGACAAAATAGATGGCCAACGGGGTCATTTTAAGTTTAGTCGCGCATTACAGTTTGCGGACCGCTTGGTTTTATAACTGTGCCCCCGTACTCACTTAGTGCTGGGCAGCACTTCAAATTGGGGGAGGCGGGCCTGTAAACCAAGCAATGTAAATATAATTTTTAAACCTTTATTATTAATACACAAAACAAATTAATGAACGTGACATATTGTTTTCGTCGCTTTAGCTATAGTTTAAAACATGGGGTTAGTGAACCCTTCTTTATGCTTTATGGGCGTTTCAACGTGAAATATGTTATTTACAGTTTGTGGACCACTTGATTTTACAACTAACTGTGCACCCGTACTCACTTAATGCTGGGCTATCCAAATTGGGGGCCTGGCATTTTCAAGTGCCCCCTGGCAATAACCGGGTGCCCACTCGTTCGAGCACTCTGATAAACTTTTTGTGTTCTCCGGTCCATTGCCTCTTCGAACCAAATTTTGATCACTTTCTTGATTTAGGCTTCTACAATTTACCCTTCGTATAGATTATTCCGAAATTTCATAAAACCCTTTTAAATTCAGATGCACCATATCGAGTAAATTTGCATAAACGAAGATAGCTTCTAATATCTTATCTAGTTTTCTGAAACTCCTGTACTTAAGATTTAGCATGTTATCGGATTTAAACTATAGATTTAAGAGATTTCACAATTGTTGGATTGTTAATAACAGATAAAATTCTTGATGTGCTCAGGTATTTAAATAATAAGAACCGTATGCATACCGTTAATACGTTTGATTTTACAACAATGTTTACCAAACTGGAGCGTAAAGATATAGTTCTTAGACTTATTAGGTATGCCTTTAACAATTCTAAAAAGAATCTGGTTGCAATTAGTAAATCGGGTGCGTACTGGTGTAACACCTCTAGTAAGAATCTAACCTTAGATGCAAACAGTATTATTGACACTCTTGAATGGCTCATTAATAATACATACTTTACCTTCGGGGATTTGGTCTTTATGCAGACTATTGGCATTCCAATGGGCACCGATTCCGCTCAATACTTTGCTAATCTATACTTACATGTCTTTGACATGTAGTGCACGACTTAGAAATAAATTTAGATACAGTTTCTGTTTCAGTTTTCAGTTTCTATATTGATGATATTTCGACTATTAATGATTTTAGCACTTTTGAGTCAAGATATTTGCCCTGATTCGCTTGAACTTTGTAAAGTTAACTTCCACAATAAATCCGCCAACATTCTTGACCTAAATATAAGTATAAAACATGGAAAGGCCGATGTTGATCTTTATGACAAAGGATAACTGTTGGATTTTCCTATAACTAACTTTCCATTTTTACTTCTAATCTGTCGCTTTCAGTTTTTAAATGTATGGACAAATCTACCGGTTCTTTTAAAATTTGTAACAAGCGGGAACTTTTTATTAATAACCTAAGTTCTTTGGTCTATAAACTTAAAAACAAAGGTTATCCCAGACGTTTTATTTATAGTCATATAGAACGTTCTCGTAAAAAATTTATCATGAGTTTTCTACCGTCAACGAAAATCTTCATATGGTCAATAGGAATATTGCTACGCTTAGATAACATGGTGGGCATACGTTTAGTTCTATCCGGTTTGATTCTATTTTATTATATTATATACCAGATGATGAACTTATACATAAGTTATATACGGATCATAGTTAACTCGTTCAAATTACGGAACTTATGCGGGCATATTTTGATATTAACGCACCTTACTGTTTGCACGTACGGTTGTACGTGCCTTACTGATTTCTTATAAGTTGACCACGTGGTCAACATCCCATACGATTGATTTACATGGTAATTGTTATTCTAGATTAATAACCAAGACCACCCCTTCTTGAACTGTTTGATTATATCAACGGCGTTTAAATTTACGGCTCTTTTATATTGGTATGACATGTAGGTTTTTTACGCGACTACGGAGGCCATTTACTGATTAATTTCACTGTTATCCCTAACGATCTGGTGACTAGATTTCTCCGTTGACGAATAGGACAACCGGTCTTGTCTTGGTGTGGTTGCGCACTCCGATATCTTCCCGAGTGCAAAAGGGTAGACGTATACGGTTACTATTTCTTTTTGAAATGAGGCATCTTTAATCATTTTGTTATCTAATTGGGTATTTCACAGGTACATTTACACACATATATGTGTAGAGTGTTTTATCTTATTATGGACATTAATTATATACTACTAATTGGTTCGATTTTGGGCTCCTCCGCCTTGCTCATATTGACGATTTCTTTTATTATTTGATGGAAAGTAAGAATAACGAACGCGTTTAAGTTTTGGTATTGGGTCAGGATAACACAGATACGCGAAAAGTTTTCGAGCATTAAGATTATTAAGACGTTTCGTTGCAGAATTGATGGTGGTTGGTTGATATTGGTTATTTATGATGGTGTATATATTTACTATTTACAGTAATAGTATCATACATTTACTTGTTAATATATTTTCTTTCGATGTAACATATTGATTGTATATTAAAAAAATTTATACATAGCTTCAAACTTGGCAAATTTGTTTCCACTGGGCAAAAATACTCCCAAAATAAATAAAATTTGATCAAAATTTGTACTAAAATTCTAACGCCCAAATTTGTTAGGTAGCGTAACAAAGTTGGACCATATTTGATCGGATACAACTGCGTACCAGTCATTTTGAGACGCGATAGCCGCAACAACAAACTACACAGCGCTGAAACAGCAACGCAACGGCTACCACACTCAGATCAAGAACAAGCTCGCAGCATATCGCAAGCTGTCGGAGCAACCCGATGTGCCGAAGACTATTGATAAACTGAAGATATTTTTATCGACGTGACCCGGCAACATCTGACAGTTTGAACAATTACACGCAAAAATATTGCCACTTCTGGATGATGAAAAGACGATTGCAAAGGATGCTGTTTAAGCAATTGAATTCCAGGAGCCGGTTGTCCAATCGCTGTCCGCTGCCAGCGTTCTGCTGTCCAACTTGACCCAGCTACCCGCAGCTTCAACTCGTCACGCCGACCATGCAGTTGGCGAAGCGTCTTCACAGTATCAACGGCAGACTGTAAAGTTTCCAAAACTTGAAATACAACCATATTCAGGAGATCCACTGCGATGGCAATAGTTTTGGGACACGCTTGAATCAACGGTTAATAGCAACACCGATTTGGCAGGCGTCGATAAATTTAAGTATCTTCGAAGCTACCTCGCCGGTGAAACGTTATCAATGGTTGAAGGCTACAGACTCACCGGCTCCAACTACTCCACTGTGACTGAGGCGCTGAAGAAACGTTTCGCCAATTTCTAGATCGCAGTATTTATCCATCTCGAAAAATTATTGGCTATACAGCCGCGCGACTAATCCAAACTGCGACAAGTTTATGATGAATGCGAAAAGCATATTCGCATTATCTTGCGTTTGGCCTTGGGGGGATACTTTCGGACAAGTGTTTACTCCGATGATTTTGTCTAAGCTGCCACGATTCGTGCCGTATCCAACTTCATCGACAGAACGGAGCAGTGCCATGGAAATTGTCGCGTCTTCATGAACTGATGAAGGATGAGACCCAAGCTCGTGGAATGAGCTATTGTTACGCCGGACGAATAAACAGTGCTCGGAATAGCATCACGCAGCCTACACAACAGCCGAAGTCCATGTCCAAACAACTATTTGCGCAGCCCCATCAAGCACCAAGGTCACACAAGCCAATCCCTCAGACGGTGTTGACTGGACAATCCAGATCGCAGCTCCAATGCACATTCTGCCGTGGACCGCACTTCGCAGATAAGTGCAAACGGTACTCAACAGTTGCCCAACGGAAAATACAACTTCAGGGGAACTGCTTCAAGTGCCTTGCAGATGGACACGGTGTTCAGAGCTGCACGCGGGACAAAGCCTGCTTCTACTGCAGAAGCACGTCACATCACAGCAGCTTGTACACTGCCACGTTTTCGACGTCGGGCTCCAGAAAAATGGCTGGCCAAATGGCAACCAGTACACGAGAAAAACGATTGATGGATGTGCTGACGCGACGCTTGTATCAAACGACAACCATGTTCAGATGCAAATGGCACTGGTGCGGCTGCCGTGCGGTCAGGGCACGGTGCCTGCTCGTATCTTCTTTGACACCAGAAGCACGCGAAGTTACGTCACAACGGCGTTGGTAAAGGCAATCGATGGAAAACCCCATGGGAGCGAGATCATTTCCGTCGCGAAATTCTCCAACAGCACGCGATCGACCAGAAGCGACGACAACATTGACGTCTTGATCCCGAGGCGGAAAAGTACTACCATTCGAGCTCCATTCAAAGCCACAACAGCATCGACTGTTTTTGAGCACTAGAGGATATTGGCACCAAAGACAATGCCTACCAGAACGACGACGATGAAGCAGTCAGAATGATCAATGAGACGGTGCGTGTGGAGGACGGGCGCTACGAGGTTACCTTTCCATGGAAATGAGACGATCCACCGCTGCCAGAAAATAAAGGGTTGGAATTTGGTCCGCTTCAAGCTATTGTAAAGCAGCTTCAAACTCAGCCAAGGATTCTGATTAAATAGACCGAACCACTCGTGGTCAGTTGGACAAGGGCGTCGTGGAACCAGTGTAAGAGGACGTCAATTTCCCTCCTCCGCGAAACCATTATATTCAACACTACGCAGTCGTACCCGAAGCGAAGTCAACAACAAAACTGAGAATAGTCTACGACGCGTCGTCAAAAGCAACCAAAATGCACTGCAGCCTCAGCGAATGTCTGTATAGAGGTCCGGTGACGCTGCAGGATTTCTGTAGCATGCTTTTGAGGTTTCGACTTTCCCGGATAGCGGTCGTTGCGGACGTTGAGAAGGCGGGTCTGCAGCGTCAACATCTTGATGTGACCCGATTCTTGTGGCTGCAAGATATTACTAAACCTGCGACCGCTGCAAATTTGTGGGCCCTCTGATTTTGCCGAGCGCTCTTCGGCGTAGTATATTGCCCATTTCTACTTGCCATGGTCACCAAGACGCACTTAAACCAGCAGCAATTACGCGATGCTTCGAATATTACGGAAAACCTCTATGTCGATAACGTACTGGCGAGTCAAGAATCAACAGCTGACGCCATCAGCTGTTACGAAGAGGCGAAAATGTTATTCAAGGAAATTTCAATGAACATCCGAGAGTGGTATTCAAATTCTACCGAATTCATGAACCATCTTTCTAATTACTATTCGAGAGAAAGCATTGATCTAAGAGACATGGTGGCAACAAATCGATTGGGATAGCCCACTTTCACAGGCAATGTGTGAAAGTTTGGTTCTCATTCAATCAGATCTTACCAACGTGTCTTCAGTTTTCGTTCCGCGATACGTCGGTCCATGCAACGTCGTCGCTCGGGACGCCCGCTACCATATCCACTGCTTCTGCGATGCGTCAAGCAAGGCATACGTGGCGGCAGTTTATCTTCACATCTGCAGCCCCGATGGCGAACGAACAATAAACTTGATTTTTGCCAAGACGCGGCTGGCACCGATCAAACGCGTGACACTGCCGCGGCTGGAACTGATGGTCGCTGTCTTCGGTACCCGAACATCGGCATTTGTCAAGCAGCAACTAAGGATTGCCATTGACGATGTAACAATCTGGTTTGATTCCAAATGTATCATTCGTTGGATTGCGTCGACGAAGATCCTACCGGTTTTCGTCCGAAATCGCGTTTTGGAAATCCAATCGCACACGAACTTCCAATTCCGCTACGTGCCGACGCTTTGAAATCTCGCCAACATTCACGTCGCGTCGGACTTAATGATCTGCAAGCCTCTTGTCTGTTGGAACGGACCTCAGTTCATCCAGATGGACAAAAGTTTATGGCCAGAAAATGATCCGCAGAGCAATGGCTTCGTCGAGTCAGAGCCTGATTCCCACAGTCCAGCAGTCGGCGCCACTATGCCGGCTACAACGACAGCTTCGAACGGAATAGCGTCTGTTGTCCATATCAACAACTATTCCGCAGTCTTGTTCGTTTTTTTCATGGTGACGGCGGAACATTTCAATTTCAGTATTTTAACTCAATATTACCGGCAATGGGGTAATATTTTTAGTCGAATCATACTCTCGTAGATCAAAGCCATATTGCCTTGCAATGGGGCAACAACCAATATTCAGTAACGTTTACATAATTTCATTTCAATCGTAGCTAGGCAATGTAGCAATAAAAAATAATCGGTGTGACGAAGATTTTGGACGGATTTGAAGAAAATTAAAGGATGTAAAATAATCTTTCGTGGTAGTGTTGCGCCGTTTCTGTTATGTGCCAAGTTCCTATATTGTTAATCTTGATATATAGCGGTATTGGTTGTTGTAATTCTCGTGCTAATTAACGATATGTAATGCCAAATGTTACTAACAACTCTCGTGATTTGCATAATACGAGTTAGTGGCTAGTTTTTGTCACGGAGAGTGGAGTTTTGGCTTTTGTTTTGAAGGAAGTGCGTGGTGGTTTTTGTGTTGTACATTAAACGCTTTTCATTGCTTTAGTAACGTAAGGTCAGATCGTGTCCGTTATTAGAAAAGCCAAAAATTTCATAAATTTCGTCAGAAATCGGTTTTCTATCCATCAAAAGCGTTTTGGCAGTGTTTACATGAGTTTTAATCGTTTTCATAACAAAATACACCCTTGCAAAATTGCCCTGGTTAAAAAACGAGGGGAGTCCGCGGCTGATGCACTCTTACAAAATATTCAGTGAATGGAGAGACATGTAATGAGTGGTGCATCAAAAACTTGTTTTTGTTATTTTAGCGACTGAATAAATATTCAGCTGAAGCCTACAGGGGTTTAATTGATAATCTTGTATTTAATAGTTCAGTGAGTAAAACAGCTTTATCATATCTGTATAGTGAGCGACAACATTGAAAAGTGACTGGGAAGGGGTTCACGGCGTTGCTTGTTTTCGAATTTTAGTGAGTTACGTAAGGGGTTAAGCGAACACTTTGAACAATAAACCGTAACGGGTTCAATATTTTGCTTATTTTCGATATTTTTGTAAGTGAAATAACAAAGAGCACTGTTGAAGACGCATTTTTCAGCTTACAAATTTATAAAAATTTGCAAAGTTCCAATAAGTTCCATGGGTTCTTTGTTCCAATTCCCGTTTAAGGAATTTTTTCTAACTTGTACCCATACTGAGTATTTGTTAAATGTGTTTATGTTTGTGTCCGACTTGACTGTTCAATCATTCTGCTATAGTTTGGGACTTAATTATACTTATGGTGCATAATTTCTGCCATAGCAACACACATACGTAGTGTTGTTTTTATCTTGAAGTTGTGTGCCCGAAAGCGTCGCAGGGAGAAATTTGTCGATTTTTAGGGAAACATTTGCCTAAGATATAGTACGCATGGCTGGCTTTTCCAGAACAACCAAAATTATGCTAGACGTTCTAACTCTTGCGAAACGTCAAATGAGTCTAATTTAACAACTGACTACAATAATTATGGATAACTAATAATGGAAAATTTGACCAAAATTTAATATAATTTTTTTTTGCTTTTTTGGTGAACATGAACGTGTGAACAATGTTCAAACTTTTCTATCACATTGTTTCAGCCAATCATGGAAAGGAATATAAGTTGAGAAATTTTGAGCTCAAACTTTGAACAACGATAACTTGCCGTATTTTCTTATAACATATTACAATCAAATTTTGAGCCAAAAATTTGAGCGAAATTTTGACGTGTGAACGCAGCCTTAGTCAAATTTTGACGCGTGAAAGCACCCTTAGTCAAATTTTAGCTAATAAAGGAGCTACCTTATAGCGGTGATTAAAGACGCCGCCGTATTTCCGATGCATAATATTTACATTGGCAGGAAGCAGGAATATTGAAAAATGTTCATTGATGTCAATAAATGCAATGATATCATTGTAATACCATTATTTATTTTTAAGGTCTACTGGCCATACATATCCGGCTTGCTAAAAAATCTTGGAAGCCTTACGCACGAGCGAATCCATAGTACGCTAAACGTTCTGTCGTCTAATCCAGTTTCACGTGTTCATGTTCAAGCTTTTCTTGATCAGAAAATTAAAACTCAAGCGTTAGTTCTAGTTGGTGGCGTGTACAAGCTGCCGAAGCCAACATAGCGCAATTTATTCTCAACGGAACAGCATTAGATGAAATGGATTAATAACGGAACGAAACAATTGAGATTCAGAGTGTGATTTCACTTGGTTAACGCTGGCTAGTTCGAATGATCCAGATTACGCCGGATTAACAACCTCATCGATATGTTTTGAATGAAACGGGAACGGTGCATTGACTTTGACCGTAATTTCCTACAAGAGCACGCTGTATTATCAGCCAGACGCATGCCACTGGGTAACTGGCTTACAAAAAATATGTTGCCAGTATAAAAATAATGCTAATCTACAGTTTAGTTTTATTCTCCATGTTAGCAGCGGATTCCCGCAATAAATCAACGCATTATTTGGCTGCATTTAGCTGAGAGCGATAATAGTAAAAATACCAAGAAATTTTATATTTTTAACCATTCGGAAAATGGATTTAAAAAGTATGTGCTGATTGCAGATGCCACAGGAGTAATCATAGGCAAGTAATTATGTTGCTCATAATATCTAAATTGTATCAGGTAAGCTGCAGCCATACCCGAAACTTGAATATTTTCTGAAAACTATAATGATAAAAGTTAGTACTGTTCATCAACAGAAAATCGATAAACTTAAGATACAATACGTCATCCTGCTTTCATCACCACGTTTTTACCGCTGTAGGTTAAAGACAGCTACATATGCTAGAATATTTAGCACATTAAATTTTATTCAGATATGTATGAAGAGCTCCGGAACACATTGATGAAAGTAACTAAATACAGATGTTTTGGTTATTGTGCGATTAATGTCCTATGTATAAAATTATACCCGTTTGCAAATACTTTCACCAGTGGGCAATATTGTTCACAGCTTATCGTACTCGCGTAGGATTTTGATAATAGTAATCCCACTCTTTTTATAGTAGTGATCTCACTCTAGTGGCACCTACAGATAATCGAAAAGTCAAGCGCGCTATTTTACATACATATGTAGATACTACGTGGTGAAATGGAGGACATTCCAGTAAAATTACGTAATGTCTCATAAAGTATAAATATTATGCGGGACTAAACTTTGTATGCGCCCAGCAATAATCATCTTTTGTCATTCCCAAAAAATCGGTATTCTAACATTTTTGGCGATCCTGTATCCATCTTAAAACGGTTAAAAACATTTGCGTCACGAGTTTAAAACGTATAAATAATGTTACCGAACATTTTAATAAAAGTGTTAAGTTGTTGTTGAACATACTTTTACAGAATTTTAATTTGAGGCTTGTCATTCGGGAACAGTATAGCATCCGACCTCAAATTTTGTTAGCGAGCAAACATGCAGACTAGGCAGCACAGCGCGTATCGATGGTTGTTCGCGAACATGAATAATTATGCAAGTGCGATATTTAATACAATTTAATTAGAATATTGCAACACGTCACTGTTCGCGAACAGACGACCCTGTTTTGTTGTTCGCGAACATGGCTGCATTATGCGAGATTTAATTTGATTTAATCAGAATAATATTAAACGTAATTGTTCGCGAACAGAAAAGCGTGTTTTGTTGTTCGCGAACGCTACGTTGTGCGTTAGTTGCCAGGATGTAATCACTTATCACGTTCCGTTTAATATACCTTATCTACATAGTTTGCCCTAATGTTCGCGAACACACTATTTGAGAGTTCTGATCTTAAACGTAGGCATTGTAATATCCAGTTCTGTTTCAATATCAAATTCACGACGTTGACCTTTAGTTGAGAGGTAACGTGTTCGCTAACACTTCAGAAGCAATCAGCAAGTAGTCTATTTCCTCTTCATTTACGGTTTGGAAGCATTACCTCAAAGCCCAATTTTTTGTTCTCATATAATTTTATGAATTTCGTGTACACTGAACAAGCAATTGCCAATCGCTAATTTCAAAAAAGGATGGAAGGCTACGCAGCTTAAGTTTCCTCTTGCATTATTCGTAACATCGTACGAATGTTACACAGAACCCGCTTTGCGTAACAACTCACGGACGTTGTTACATACTGTCGAATGTAATGTTTTTTACACACGTGTATATGCTGACGATGTCGAGTAAGCGCACACATTTCTCTGTGAACGACAGTTTGTTTTAACGGCGAATGGTTGTACTTGGAGAACATATACAAGTTTTATGAACTTTAAATATCACTATCTTATATATCGTTAAATATCGACCCATGTTGCACTATCTGTTGCATTTTCCTGCAAACGTTACCATATACATCAATTAATGGTTTTGTGATAAAGCGAGCGATAAGGGAACATGATCACGGGTAATATATCCACTACTTTAAAAAAATTTTTCTATCTTGAACGCGCAACTTTTTGTTCTCAAAAGCGCATACTTGCACAATACAGTACACCAAGCCCAACACACCATAGAGGACCACACGAAATTGAAAACAATAAAGCATTTTTTCACTGCAACGAGCAACGGAATGTCCCGAATCTATTAAGCAAATAAATGCATTTTTCAAAGCAAAACCATTGCCGTTAATCATTACCTCGGTGCTTCATTATTAGTGTAAGGGCATTAACTGATAACCCTGTTCCATATAACGAATTGAGCACGCGTTACCTAATGGTATGTTTTTTCCACAACATTTTTGACTCAGTGGTTTCTTTTTTCGTGTCATAAAGGGCATTTTCTCGTACTGCTATACGTCTCAAAAATGATTCGCTCAGTTTCGTGTTGCACGTGTATTTATACTTTCACTAGAATTGCACTTGCAGTGCTATAAAACTTATGCAACAATAAACTACAATTAATAATAAATATTTGTTGTTTAGGCTATAGAGCAGCATCCTTTAACTACGGAAACCAACAAACCATAACACCTTACGACCGCGTGAATGGTTAAACAGATATCTGGATGACGTGCTAAAATAGAGCATGAAAACCCGTGATATCACAAAACACATAGGTTGATTGTGATCCTTTTTCGATTTTACGCATACTATGACATTAAATTCTGACAAATACTTGAAAATTGCACCCTTAAAATAGGCTGCCGGGAATTTCAAGGTATTGTTAACTTGACTATTTAAATAAAAAGAACACAAATACACTTGATCCAATGTTCAAAAAATATATTCAATGGCTATATGGGGGCCCTTTGTGGGACAGTGGTTAAAGCTCAGGGATTATAACGGAAAGCATACCTACATAAAATCTGTAAGAAATGTATGTTTGCCACAACAGTGCAAAAATTTTGGATTCAGTTTTCTAGGGTAGCTTCGAGCATAAAAATATTGAATCCAAATAAATTATGTATAAATTTTATTATTTTTAGCTCTGCACAAACAGGAATATATGCTGAATCTATAGGAAATTACCTTAATTTTATGATGATGCAATTTAAAATTAATTATAAACTTTATGTATATATGTTTATATATTTCTCGCATCACCGATTTTTACATAATGTCGTTCCGGCCTGTTATGCGGGCATGTACCTCTATCAAGGTCCGCTATGGACTCGAAGATGCCTGAAAAGCCTACCAACAGTACCAACACACCCTAAAATCCGTTGATCCGATACGTCCCTGATGCAACCCAACCCCATAGTACCATGGGCTCGTATTGCTTGCACATACCTGTATATAACTTGTCCGCCATTTGTCCGTTATTCTTTTATGTTTTTGCGTGTGCCTTACGTAACGGCTTTTCGTGTTGTTATACCTTGTCGGATATGCATTTATATTTGGGGGCACGCATTTTCTTCGTGCATCTATGCATGTGATAGGACAAGAATCGAACCAGAGTATAAAGAAAAACAAGATCGAGTCATTCTTGGAAATTTTTAGGCTTGTAGGGAATTGGACCAGATCTGAAATTATATTGCGACATTAACCATACCGTTTCTAACTTACGACCGTCCTGGAATGGTAAGCCTATCGGTGTCCATCAATAGGCGAATGGCATCAATTTTAATTTAGCTGGGGAGAAATTAAACGCGGAAAGCGATCTACTGGGGATGACGATATCTTAATCAAACCAATTCTTAGTGATTAAGCTAATGGGAAAACAATGACAAAACAAAACAAGCTGCTCGGATAACTATAAGTAACCCAAAGAACCGTACACGGCTTCGGCAAGCCGAAACTGCTCACCTATTAGGAATTCAAACTACATCCCGAACACTATTCTATACGGAATATAGTGGGCTTTCCAAAGTCAATTCGATCGAAATCGGTGTAAGGGTTGTCGAGTTATTACTTGCGCAAACAACCACTTCTTACGCTAAGTTGGGTTGTTGTTAATGTCACTTAAACATTGATCTATGGTAGATAACCTCATCGTTATTTCTATCTCAATCGCTCTTTTCATTATTCTTATGCAAATCCTGCCGCATCATTTCCTGACCGCCCGAACCGTTTAGAACCATACTGTTGAAGAATGTCGACAGAATCGCCAAAAATCGGTGCGATGGTCGGGCTTGCGATTCTTTACGATTTTCTGTGGAATGCCCCATCCTAGGTATCATTGTGTTGGATGGGCGAGCCTACAACTAGGAACCATCATTAAGTTTTATACGAGTCTTTTTTCAGTGCGTGAACACGACGAAAGTTAGTTCGCACCTTTTGACATCTATAAAGCTCCTCGATCAGGAACGTAGCAACCGCTTCCTCTTCTTTTAGGAGTATCTCTAGTGAGGATATTATACGTCATGTAACCCAGACATCACGGACTCCAAAGGGCCCGTGTGGGTCTAGATGCGCCTAACCTTTGGGCCGCTGTAAAAGTTGCCCCTT
Organism: Trileptium ribeirensis; assembly: GCA_030248225.1. Taxonomy (NCBI): domain Eukaryota; kingdom Metazoa; phylum Nematoda; class Enoplea; order Enoplida; family Thoracostomopsidae; genus Trileptium; species Trileptium ribeirensis. The sequence continues at coordinate 4,575 of JASANE010003381.1, read as the reverse complement.
GGTTTTATGCTTATTTCATGGGTCATATATACTATACAAATTGACACATACTTTTCTAATTTTGCAGAATTTCATTGTGTCTGTACTAACCCTTAATACCCCTTGCTACCTCTCATTCGACTCGCCTATTCTTGGCGGACCCAACGATGTGCGGTGGGTCTTCGTCTGACCTTCCGCTGGCCCGTGGTAACCCGCTAAAATACGCCCCAAAATAGCATGAGTCTATTAGGGAACATAAAATTCCAAAAATTTTAGTTTCAATAATTGGAAAGTGAGCAAATCGTCCCTCATTATGTTAATCTCGGCGATATCTCACTAAATATATATACCCTGATTTCGGCCATTGCTCCCCGCCGACGTAAGTGTGGGAAGTGGGTGTTAGGCAAATGGTGATTTAATTTGGGCTCTAAATTAACACTTTCCCTGCCGAAGTCCCATATATGGGACTTCGGCGCACATGTCTTCGACGCCGAATTCCCAAATATGGGACTTGAACGACAAGATTTATAATGTTGCAGAAAAAAATCGGCGTTAGACAACAGTTTCGTTGCATATGTTCGGCGTGTTGTGGTAACAGAAGTAGCTCACAAAATGACTTTATTTAATAACAACATATAATTTCAATTTTTCTACAAGCCTATATATTAGTGCTTGTCTGTGGACACGTTAATCGGGAAAGGGAACTTACGTTGTATATATTCTTAGGTTTCTTACGCCAAACAGCTGCAAAGCAAGCAAAATATCAGCAGACTGAGAGGAATAAATAAGGTATCCACATTTCAAAATGAGTTTCCTGTCATAGGACAGTGCACAGTTGTTGGCATATTTTTTATTTTTACTTTTTAGCCAGCTATTTGAAAACCTTCCTAGCGCGGAAACCCAGTTTATGTCATGCTTAACATTGAAACATTGTAAGCATAAAGACGGTTTTTGATCACACCCATCACAAAGTGTGATAACTTTTTTAGTTTTTATTCGCAGTTTGTATGTCCAATTCTTTTCGCAAATTTGCATAGCACCCATTCTTTGATTTCCTCAAGAAGATTTTCACGAAAATCAAGCAAAGGCATCTTGGCGTTCTGAGTGTAAAAATCATTGTAGATAACATAACTGTTGACGACACATAAGCCACATAACAACTCAATTGCTAATTTTTTGTACCAGTACAGGGTTTTTCTGAAACAGGTATAATAGGACGATAACTGATCACTAACATCAATTCCGATTTTTGCTTTATTGTAATCTACCGCCGCGTGAGGTTTGAAAACGACCGTCTTTTGACGGTTTACGCCGGCTGGAACCAAACCATTCGAACATTTGGTCGAGATCATAAGAACTTCAGAGCAGTCGACCCAATTCGTTATGACGATGCCCCGTTTATTTTCAAGAAACATAACCTGGCCCCTTTCTAAATCCATTGTTTATATTTCTTGCGCAGACTTGGGAATTCGTTCCGCTCTTAGAGTTCCTGTGAGGTGCAATCCATGATCAATAAAATATTCCGCTAAAGGCATAGAAGTAAAAAACCTTCGGCAAATATGCAACGTCCTGTATTCCCAAAACATCCGTATCGCTATCTTCAAACGAAGAGTCAAAAGGGTTAAACATTATATTTTGATAGTATAAAAATGGCTAAACAGTTGCGGTTGCTAGTATAATCACTGAAACAAGGGGAATAAAAATATTAGTAAATATTACTAACGCTATAACACGTAATACGTTGTGTCCCATATATGTACTAGGACCAGTTCTGGCCCTAAGGGATCCCAGCTGCACCACTATTTTTTCTAACGTGGTGCCCGGACAACCCCGGCTTCCACGCCTCCCCGGTGATCTACGCGATGACCTAAGGGAGCCGCTTAGCTTAGCAGGCTGCCGGCGGGTTAACCAGGGTGTTCGGCCTGGCCCCTATTCTGGCCCACGTATCTAGTGGCATGAAGGTCCCCCTGAGGGAGAGTCAACCCCTAAGCCTGCTCACAGGTAATAAGGCTGACTCGCCTTTCCCTCAATTCTGTTTAAATCCTAAATGGAGGCACGACTTCTGGATGTAGTCTGTTACGCAGGAGCCTAGATCCTACAATAAATTTTGGGGGGTTCGACAAGAAATCTTCTGTCAAACTAGTAGCTCAAGGGAACACCTGGAGATCCATCTCCGGGGTCCCGGTCTAGCGAGAATAATTTGAACGTAGCCGTGCACCAACAACCAAAACGAGCCTAAACGAGAACCTTAAGACTAGACCTAAAGTTGGATTTACCATTTGCCGCTGCGGCGTTGCCTTGACGGGTAGTGTAAATTTTCTCAAAAAAAAACCCTAGGAAAGCTTTACTTGCCTCAGGTACGGTTGAGATCCTATGGATTGCAATTTGACCTTAAGTTCACTTTCGATGGCTTATAATTTAGAGCCTTGACATAATCATTACACGAGAAATATACCGCCGATGGAGAACTTCACACCCTAACACTTTATTCATGTTAACCACAAATTATGGCATCCAAATAATGAAAATGATTTATATACAACAAATTACACGGGTGCCTCGCAGGGCACCCCATGGTATGATTCAGTATCAACGAATGATGTGAGTTCTGATCAGACCCTATGAGGAAGCCTCGCAAAAATCAATCGCCCTCACCTTTATTACCTCGTGGGCTGTCTTACCCGCCTGACAGGACAATAAGATGAACTCTCCACACCGACCGTTGGTCGACTTCACTGGTGAAATGCTTCATGCTGTCCTTGGTTGACACTCTCTTGTCATTAACCCACTTTACTCTGCATTTCATAAATGTGATGTACGCTATACTGAGTCCGGGCGTCAGCTGCAGTCTACTCGCAGTAAAAGTTTATAATCGAAAATTCGCTTATGCGCGCGTGAGGTTGAAATAGTGGGTCCTGGTCAAGGGGAAGGACGCTGCCGCGTCTCCCGAATTTGGCTTGCTTTGCAAATATTTTCGAGTTAATGACTTGACATGAAAACATGGCACTGTACTGAAACCCACCGTGTCTAAACGGTTTATGGGCTCGCGCCGATAAATTTCTTTCACAGAAAAGGCTGGGGAAACAATCACTTTGTAGCCTTCTCAGGGTCGTCGCTCGGCTAACGGGTGCGAGCACAAGAATTGCCTTAAAATTTGACTTGCCTATACGCTGCAGCTGACTCCGTCTCGCTTTCTGTTTTGGTCATGCTCCTCTCCGAGCACCTTTAATGTAGCTGAAGGCCCGCAGTCATTTGCCAGCATGGGAAGGGCACGTGCTGCCGTACCCTCAACGAATTGCTCAATTTGAGTACCAAAAGAAACTGGTTGTGGTTTAAGCTTAAGAACACGTCGGATACCCCTGCATGGTTAGACTAATAGATTTGCAAAAACCGTGAGAAATGGGGACAACAACGCACGAAAGGTCCTGATACGTCACTCCCTATGGAGCGACCGCATCGACCAATCGCTAGTTGTTACATTGTTAAAGTTGCATGACGGAGTGCTCTACCGTGTCTAAACGGCCTGAGACCCATCTTAAATTTTGGGGTTAGTTGACCAAAAATCTTTATTCGGAGCGAAGCAATTCTCAGAGTAAAGGCTCAACTTTCGGGGCTAGCGTCAGGGGTTCCGTTCTTAATTTCTTCTGTGCAAATGACTGCGTCCGTTCCTGAGCGGATCGCTCTCTCTTCTTTCCCATTATTGGGTCTTTAAGGCGTGTGACCTGGAGTCATTCCTGTACTGTTCCTATACTTAGGCTCAACTCAAGGTACGACTTCGAGAAAGGGTGCAGATGGAGCATGAGTCAAAAGAAGCTCCATTGTCCTCTGTAAAATCGATTAAAAATCACAGCGTTGTTTGATGCCAATTTGTGGCGGAATCCTAAACTGATCGATGAAAATTATTACAGTCTTCTACCGTGTCTAAACGGCCTGGAAGACTGGATTTGTGCCGAATTGTCGGAGACGATTTGCTGAAACGCTCAGGAATCAAACGCTCGAAATTTTGATAGGGAGCCTAGCGCGGATACTTAATAATGTTCAATCCACTTCTGCCTTAGCGGCTGCCTCCAGGTCAACACGCTACTAGTTCCTTGTTAAAATGCCTTACGTCAAACACCTTACCCCTCCCATGTCCCTGAGTTCTCTCCCTTCCCCGTGTGATTTCCTGATCCCCGTTCACATCACTAAAATTTCGCCCCCCGGGTCTGAAACAAAATGGCGACCCGGCGAGCGGGGAACCAGTCGAGCTTTTGGAATTTGTGACAATTTTGGCGTGCTCTTTGCTCAACGTTGGGACCGCACTTACGGGTGCGCCGGGGCATCCGTCGGACGCACCAGCACCCGCAAGGGCGACCCCTGCTGGTTAATTTTGAAACATAGAAAAACTCGCCAGGGGCAACTCCGTCCCGTTTCTACACGGTAGGAGCCACCCCTGGTAAACCAACAAAAACCAAAGCGAAAAATTCAAAATTTGAAAAACCAAAACAAAGGCGACAACCGCCTGTACAAAAGAAAACCGCCGCTTCTAAAGCGGCCTCTCTCGACTGGTCCCGACGCCGCGTCGAGCCATCTCCTTTTATACCCCTGTGTCTACCC
>JASANE010003379.1:0-10210 GCA_030248225.1 Trileptium ribeirensis | reverse complement strand
TCATGCGACTTTAAGCGGGCTTAGGAACCTCAATTTGAAAAGACAACATCGTTAATGAGGGCTCACTCGTTTCACCTTGCTTTGCGAGTTATTAGTGTTATCTGGTGGTGTTTTACCGGGAAAAGCAAATAATTTCGCGGGGGAACCAAAATTTTTCCACGGCTCCCAGCCCTATTTTGGGCAAACCAGACGGTATACACGAAGATTTGACACAAAAGTTTTTTATTTCCAATTTTAGGCTGTTTCCGGTACGATTTTTTATACTTATTGTAATGACATAACGACAACAGTGACACATCAGACATATGTCCGTGTCGTAGCCAACACAATCGCGGACAGTGCTCACAAGTCCTCCGCTCCCCTGGGTCTCTGGTGGAAACGTAGTACAAACAACAAAAAACACTGGATAAGTCAGCCAAACAATAACATACCATGTGTCACTGTTACTCCCAATCAGTTCGGATGCAATGTTGACATAGCCTCAGACTAGCAACCAACAACAGACAGCAATACAAATGGCAATGGCGTAACCTTGACAAAAAGCTTACTTCTAACAACCGCCACCGCCCAACAGGGAAGAAGGCATAGCTCTTGCGTTTTGTGCACCGGAAGCTGTATTTGACGATACGGCTAAAACAAATAGACAATACGGATATAAACATTTTAGCAAGCGCCTCATCAATGTAAATTCTTATTATCAATATAATATTATTTTTTATTGCTCTTGGCAAAATAATGAGTAACGCGCTCAATTACGGGAGGAGGAAATAACCAGCGCTTTCAGAAATAAAGATACCATCATTGGGTATATGGGGTAAAACACTCATTTTGACCTCTGATGCCGAGCGATGGGGCATCATACCCCTGTACACATATAACTATTGGTCGCAGAGCAAAACCAACACCGGCAGTGAGTTTCCCATGTCCGAAAACCCTCAAGTGAAACTTTTCAGCCGCCCAGGACGTCAGAACAAATTTTCGCATTTTTGGTAGAGCAACTACGGGAGTGCCATACCTCAAACCCTATAAGTCCAGAACCTTAATCGAAAAACAAAAAAAGAGGCATCGGCATTTGTGATTTTGCTGTGAAATAAAGGCAACCAGAAAAAATTAGAAAGTTGAGATAAAAATAGCCTCGCTTTCGTGAAGGGGACTAAAATGAAGTAAAAAAAACCTCGCTTAAACCTCTGACCCCCGAACCAGATTTCAAATAAACAAGGCGCTCGGAGATGCACACAGCAAATCCGCTATGCCGGTGCGAGCCCAAATAACCCTGAGAGGTTATGGGTAACCCGAGAGAAATAAAATGCAGACCATGTCGTTCTCGATATGCTAAGCCTAAGCCTTAGTCTTAGCCTGAGCTAATGTCCTTATATGAGACATGCACTAAGCCTAATTCTGGCGGCTGCCGCTCCCCGAACCAACCGCTCTAAGCTGTTCTTTTTTCTAACGTCATAACGTACAGCCCCTCAGGATTACTTGGGTTCCGGTTCAAATGAGCCCAAGATCACGAAAATCGATTAAGTCGTTCGCGGCTTATGCCCGATCACACACACCGAGAGAATTTAAAAGCTTTCACCCTGCAACACACAATCTCCGGTCCGTTACACTACGCTTTGATTATACTCTTTCATGAGCTTTCAAGGGCTTTACAGTCGACAAACTCTATTTAAAAAATGTAGTTAATTTAATCACCCTTCCCTTTCGGCTGTAAGAGAAACGTTCGTAGTGAGACCTCGCGTGACAGAAATTTGAGTTCCTGAAAATGGGCACTACATCAAAAATCGCATAGCAGCTCTGCATGATTTTAAAGTTCAAATTTTTTATATAGATATGAGGTTTTATTATTGTAGTGTCAATCACGATGTCAAGAAAATCATACAAAAATAAATTTTATAAGTGGTATGACTGGCACCATGAACAAAACTGCACCAGGAAATTAAACAAAATTCTGTATATTTGCAATAAGGACTTTGATAAAATTTAGTTTATATCTTTTGAATATATAATTTATGTATATATAACACAGTCATTTTATTGAAAGTAGCAGCCAATTCTAATTGTACATCCTAAACAATGTCAATTGGGAGCTGAATCCTCGTTACAGTAGATGCTGCACGAGTATGGAAACTTACCTTAAGGCTGCGCCACAAATGAAGCATTTACCACAGAGCTGCGCTCGGGTACGCGTATCCGCGGGATGTTGAGCCCGCGGGCATGGGTACCCGCAGGTTTAGGAAAGTATATAATCGCAAAACTGCACAACCTCGAGTACCGAGCAATGCTCCACTTGCAAGAATAACCACCCATGGTATATTTTGTTTTGCGACCAGAAATGGAAGGTGGGTCATTCGTGAGTCATGTGGGTCGCTTTAGTGGGTCACGGTGAGTAGTGTGTCGACTAGTGTGGGTCGCTGGCGAAGAATCCGCTATCAAAAATTTAACAAGATTAGAATGTCTTTAAAACGCCAAGCGATAAATATGTTGAGCCATTAAGAATTCAATAACTTGCGGGCCTGAGAAAAACGTATTGAGTCCGCGGTTACGGGCCTAGTAACCGTGGACAGCACTTTGATCTGCGCGGGTACCCGCCGGCTCAATAATTTCTGTACGCGCACATCTCTGATCTACCATAATATATATGCCCATAGACCTCACGGCCCACGTTACCTTTAAGGGCCGGATGTTATAACAGAAAAAATAAGAGCTTAGATCGGGTGGTTCGCCGGGGCAGAAGCCCCCAACTTAGTACATGGCTCATAGGGACCTTAGCTTAGGCTAAGACTAAGGCATAGCATGCATTTCACTTCCGGCCCTAAAAGTTACATTGGCCGACCGACCTCACTATACTTTGAGTAGTAATGTGCTATGGTAAAATTACCAAAAGTCCAGTGTTGATACTGATGTATAAATGTACTAGATGCTATCTGTTTTCTTCCTTCACATCGCTATTGCAAACGGGCTCGCACTGGTCTTCGTAAACGTCAAAATATCTCTGTTCAATATAAATTTCAGGGATTGGTTCCACGTCATAGCTGTCGGATAATGCAAGCTCGGCAAGATCAAACGACCCTTCGTTACTAACGTATGCTTCAACTAACGGAACATGCTCAAATTCCGGTTTCAGTTCAGCTTCTATATCACGCTGGCCGTATAGCTTTTCATTGCATAAAACACCGACTGCTTGCGAAACATGGCCGGTCGTCATTATTTCCGAAAGTGATCTGGATGAAAACATTCGAGCAGTTTTAATTAGCTCGCGCAATCTGTACGATACGTCTTCCGACAACAATATACACGCTTTATCATTTAGAATGTTGTCGTCGATGGAATTGGCTACAGCGACATCTAGTACAAACTCTGGAGATAGTCGTGCATACGATTTTTCTTGTCCGGGTTTTGTTTCATCGCCACTCATTGCGCTGTCATAAGCAATACATATTTACTTGTATAAGCAAGCGCTAAAAATTACACAAAATTCACATTACATTTAAACCGAAACCGAACCAGCAGCCGCAACCATAAGTTTAAACCGGATACTGAACCTGGTCATATATCCATATATATACATACGCATATATAAATAGTTAAACATGAGGAAATAAAAATACACATATATTTTTTTCCTGTTGCTTCAGGTTCACACATACCGTTCTTACTATTATGCCACAGGCTTGAAATTATTGATTTCTCTGGTTCTAAAAATTCGTCAGGGTATGCAATACTATAAGTTCCTGAACATGGATACTACACTGTGATACAGTTTCGCACATTTCACAAGAGGTGTGCGCGCCGAATAATTTTCGCCCGCGGTACCTGCGTAACTCATAGGGTTGTACTAGGCCCATGTACCCGCGGGTTCAGAAAATTTTTCACGCCAGTGGAGCCCGCAAATTTTAAACACTTATCGGTGGTATAAAAATTTTATCAATATATATACATTGCGAAACTGTTCAACTGTAATCTGGCTAGTCCAAAGTGAAGGTGACAGGCATTTTGGGCTGCCCCCGGCAAAAATTCGGGTACCCCGGCTTAAGGGCCCCTGCTGAGAAAAATAAACCTCTAAACGCGACAAAATCAGGCAAAAAATTGGGCCCCCGGCAAAATGCGGCACCCCCGGCAGGTGAGCCGGCGGATCCCGGCTAAAATTTCCGAAGTTTGGACTAGCCAGGTAATTAGTTTCATATTTTTGATTCATTCGTAACGAATCTCATTACGATGCGTACACGACCGTTAAGAAGTTATAGGCAATTGAGCACACAGCTCAGAGTCAATTATAGATGCGCAGTGGGTCACGAATTTTTTACATTTAGAAAATAAAAGTGACCCGCTATATCTTTTAGACACCAAAATTTTACACTTTTAGACCACTAAACAGATAATACAGCCATGTAGTCTTTTAATTAAGCAGCTTCAATAAAGAGAACGTATCTTTACCAAGTTGCTTTCGAATACAGGGAACCATTTGGTCATTTCGACCACAGCGAGAATATACCACTAGGTTGCCGGACTCCGATAAACTAAAGTAACCGCAGTGATTTTGGAATGCATTCCCTGTCTCCCGAACATAAACAACGCTCTATATTCGCTGCGTGGTTTTGATTAAAGAATGACATTATTTCAAAAAAACCAAAATAATGAATTTAAGTGTCTGCTATTACGATGAAATGTATCTTGCAATTCACAATTTGATGGGCAGAATTCAAATGCAACTGTAAATTTTAGAACGCTATTTCAAACCAAATGGACGAAGAATTTGGAAACTGCACTTGAAATCACTTTTGCAGAAGAATAATCTCAACTCGTTTATGTATGCTTTCCCCTGTTTCCACAATTAGCGTTGATTCTTAAGCTTTGTGTATCAAGAACGGCATTATGAGATATCACGTTTTCGCCATGCCTCTGAAATACCACATCACACCATTTAACATAACTTTGGAAATTTAACGCTCATGGGTGCATCACAGCAACAAAGTATACGGCGCACCGACGCATTAGTTTGTCATTTAGCGTATGTTAGCTCTACAAATAATTTTAATGTATATGCCAAAAAATAAGCTGTTTAAACCACAGAAGTTATTTCATACCAATGTGCTGCGCGTTCCCGGCTTTCGAAATACGGGCTAAGAGAGAACCTATCGGCGACCCCCTTGAGAGAACTCATGCACTGTTCAAATTCCGATCGCGCGATTTTTTGGTCGGCAACGAAAACTGCATTTCAAACATAGTATGCGTTGGCCAACTTTCTAGAAACTATCGCGGCGCCAATTTGTATCACATTATTATCATTTAAAGAAATTTTGCGGGAGGATACATTTTGGAAAAAGTTAAATACCCAGCAAATTTTATTACCATTCAATTTAACAGCGACGATGATACTCTCAGTATAAAAATAATTTTTGGAATCCTGGAAACGAGTGACATGCGTGGTGAATATATAACATTGCTTTCAATCTTGTGGTAGCCGTTTTATAAAATAAAGCACGGTAGGACCAACGTAATCATTACCAACAGATAGACCAAATTAGATGAACCTATTCTATCTAAAACATAGTGCATATTATATACTAATGAAAAACTTTTACGCCAAGCGTAGTCAAACGCGGATATATTGGTGCGAGCTTTGCATGCTAGCCATGGGCGAGTTCAGAGCTGTTGCTAGCATCACAAAGAATCTTTGCAACGAACAACAATACATGAACAAACTTTGAGTGTGCACACCAATGCAGGTTACAGTGCTCGGATCAGTTAAAGAAAATTTCCGAGGACATTTTCCTCAAAAATAAAGGACATCTAAAGTGCCAAAATATTGCCATTAATACTTTAACGCTACAGCTCACCTTTTACTTTTTTGACTTCTTTTCAATGAACAATGCCACTATTGCAATAAGCATTAAAGCACCCAGTCCAAGTAAATAATGTTAAAAGGCTTTTGCTTCATTAGTAATATCTCATCCAATATTTGCGATTAGGAATATGGCTTTAGCAGCTTTAAGACAGTTGTTATCACCGTGGCTACATTTAGTTTCATATCTTAATTTTCACAAGTTATACACGATAGAACCTTTGTTCGAACCACGGACGAAATACAGATTGCACACAAACAACATATACGTGTGCGTGACAATTGCATATATATATAAACCATTTGTCATTCCACAATTCAGACATATATATAGCATATATGGAAACAACAGCATTATGTAGGTATAGGAAGATTAGGATTTAGTCGGGTTGATGGAGAGACTATGAGACATGAAATGCAATGTTTTGACTTTAATTAACAGTGGCTAAATGGTGGAGTAATGCCATGTGTATAATGTAGTAAAACTCTAGCTTTGTTACTATATTATTCGGAACCACATTATTTCTAAATCTAGTCCATCGCAAAATGGAGCACAATTAATAGAGGACAACAGAGGACGCTTTTGAAAAACAGAACAAATAGAGGACGAATCCGAGAGTTAATATAAAGATCCGTCTGCCACACGCCATAAATCTAGTTGCGCGTATAACGAGCTTATTGGCGGTTCGGCCCGGCACATAATTTTACGCCATTGACCGCATAGGACGTTACAAGCATAACTTCTCACTTTTAATGAAAACGTATCAAATATACTTTCCAAGTTACGCTATAAAGTTCAGGTCACGCAAAAGCTATTTATTCTAATCTTCCCGACATTGTTTCGATACAGTGAACTAAGTTCATTTTCAGTTGCAGTGTCAACTGGTTTTAACTAAACACAATTGTTATCAACATCGCCAGTAACTGCAGTCAAATTTTTTTATGCTAATATGATTAAATGGCGCATTCAAAAAATAAAAAAGCTACAGGTTACCGAACACCAAGAAATCGGCAGAAACAAGCATCACGATAAAAGTAAAGTAATGTGTATACATACCAAAGCAGGGGTTCAATGAGAGACTACCTGCCTCTTGAAGCCTCGCCTCCCCGAGGGTACCACCCTACCCAAACACCTGAAGCACTGATCTACTCCGCCCTAAGGGTACTACGCACCCGCAACGCGCGCTGGAGATTTTTTTGCAAAATTGGGAGGAAATTGGCAAAAATGTGGGTGCGACGTAGAGGGGGACAGGGCAGTGGAGCAGGTCGTCAACTTTTTGTCACCACCGCACTTGCCGACGTCCCCCACCCCTGAGATTTCGATCAGTCAGCATGTATGATATATACATTAATCAAAATACTTCTGAGAAATCTAAACTAAGCTATGCATATATATCACTTTGAACAGGTTTAATTTGAACATACACCGTAGCCAGGAATTTTGAAAGGGGGGGGGGTCGCGGCCCACAGTGGGTACCTAAAAGGGGGAGGTCCGGTGGGGTCGCGCTCAGAAATGTGAAAGCGGGGTCCAGAATTGCTATATTAAGTACGCCATAAACAAATAAAAAATGTAACTGTTGCCAAAATAGCGAATTTTAATACAAAAATGTGAAGTTTGGTCAAAAATACGGTTGAAAGTAATTGTTTTCTAATGCGAGAGAGGATAGTTTTAGGACAATTTCCGACATGATGTTCAACAGGAATGGTTCAAAAAAATGTTTGGGGTTGAGCCAAAAGGGGGGGGGGGTCGCGACCCCCGTAACCCCCCCGGCTACGCCGTTAACCGCAGCTCCGAAATGGATAAAACAACTTCTACAAGGATCCACCTGACGTTTCGTTGACATAAGATAAAGCAATTTCTTAAGATAAACAATTACTATATATTGGGTCAACATGAAAACCTAATGAAAAATATTTCTCATTACTTTCACATGTTGCAGGGTAGAACTTTGTTTTGTCTCGTTGTGTTGGATTTTATAACAGTGTATATAAAAAATGTATGTTTGGACAACTGGAGCAAAAATGTGAAAAAATTTTAAACAGTTATTAAATCGTAATTCCGGCTCCGGTTTGGGTTTTTGCCTCTTGGCTGAACCGCAACGATAACACGATTTTCACAGGAACCTGAATTCCGTTTACTCCATGATGTGCACACATTATGGAACGTGTTTTGATTAACATCTAAAGTGTTAAGGTATTAAATATTTCTATAGAACTGGTTTACTGACTAAATCATTCTTGAACATATATAGGGTGTGATTACCTCGGAAACAAGTCTATAAATTAGAAAAATCATTATATACCGCTACATACACCTTTAAATAACAGCACACATTTGTTTTGCAAAAATAGCTGCCACACTAAACCCGCCAAAGGATATATACCTACAACAAATTAGGATTTCAATTTTCAGCAAAAATTATGCGGTGTTCACGTTATAATGTCCCCGCTGTTTGGAACTTTTGACCCCCTGTAGTCGCGACCCTACCGTATAGACAGTCAGGGTGACACCCATACTGTATATCAAATGCCGAGGGTGTACGACACACCCTTAGCTACTACATTTTTTCTAGACAGTGTCGTACACACCCTTAGCTACCTATTTGGCGCGAATTAACTATAACGGTCACCGTCTGTAGCTAATGCGGTTTATTAGTCAACTGTCCTGTGGAGTTTTTCCTAAATTCTCCATATTTGTATCTAGCCCATATGAACATTGCTCAAATAATTCCGAACACTGTCAATAACACTGCCAGAAGACACGGTGTGCCTGACACTGTCGGTAAGCGGTAATACGCGTAACTAGCTACCGTTGAAAAAAAAATATTAAAAACATGGGGGTGTCTAAGACACCCTGTTGTCAACAGTGTGTCTGACACTGTGTGGGGTACATAGGTTCCAAACGTTGGGGACATTATAACGTGAACGCCGCATTAGTACCACTGCAAAATTGGGAAAATTATGAAGACGGATGAAAATTTGAATCATGCCAAATTTTACGCTTGAATAATCCTAAGTATTTGTTTGCCCTATCCATGTCAAGAGTCCCCCATGTTTGAAAGTGAACTTAAAATTCTCCGAAAACGTTTGGTTACCGCTGGCATATGTCAAGTTCATGTACCCCCCTAATCAACACTTCACATCTTAAAACTGGACGGGTAATTTATGATTTTCCAGTAGGACGGATTCAACGCGTCATTGGTGTACTAAAGTAAAACTCTCAGACTAAAAAGTGAATTTAGCTGAAAGGTAGAATCAAGTTCTCATTCTCAATGCAAATTTTGTGACTTAAGAGCAACCCTGGATATATAATTACGATTTGGGAACGTCAGCCGACCTTGCTTATTTTAGAATATGGCTAATTCCTTGGACGATTTTGCTTTTCTGTCTCGAAAAAGATAGCTACTGCAAGGCAGAGTTGGGCACCGGAAAAAACAAACGGAAAAAAGTGTTTTTCCTCCCCCCGGAAAAAACTATTTCAGGATTTTGCAGCCGAAAATAGTTGGAAAACCGTTATGCATCAAATCATGGCTGTGCGCATTATTTACAGTCATTTAAGCAGCCTTTACATTTCATGCTTATGATTTATATGGTAGGAATGCTATACTACTACCTTCCATGCATTGACTAAATATATATATAATCTTAGCATAAGCATAGCTGGCTTCCTTCACCTCATCAGAAACTTTTGCCCGATGGCAAATTTAAATTAAATAGGCGCGGTACTGAATAGAGCCATGGGATTTGTATCGAGCATATGAAAGCAGTAAACTAGGAAGACACAGGCCAAGTACAGATGCACACATGTGGATATGGAACGGGGGTTGGTTACCGATAAAGTCAGCCCCCTCCAAGAAAAACCAAAAACCTAGTTGTTATACCCCTTGGTGATTATCTACCACCGTCCCACTCCCGCACCGTTCTGTTTACCTGTGTCCATGTATGGCATTTTTACCACGACGGGTAATATACTAAACATGTAATAACCGGTGACGCAGCTGCATGGCGCAACTTCCTAACACCATGCCCATACGACCCCGGCTATCGTAACCTCAAGGGTGGACCGTGAATACTAAATTTTGAACCTATTCTTGGTCAGACCCAAGAAGTTACGCAGCTTAGCAGGCCGCAGGCGCGCTTCACGGGGTGTGTTCGGACCCCGCCCGAAGGGTTGCGCACGTGTCTAGTATCGGGTATGATTTCTGAGGTCCCCCAGGGAGGCTAGCACCGACACCTGCTCGCAGGTCATGGAGCCTAGCCGCTATTCCCTATCTTAGACTCATCGGAAGTTGTTAAATTCTATTTTGGCGTAGCGAGTTTTGAAATAAAACATGAAAACGTCCCTAGAAATTTGAAGCTCAAACT